>JACN01130914.1:0-55730 GCA_000787155.1 Scartelaos histophorus
AATTTGTTTGCTAAAAACTAGGTCTTGAACTCAAAACCAGGATGTTACTAAAAATGTACTGAAAATAACCCCTCATGCTATAAAAATAACTTTTTCTTTTTCGGTCCAGTTCAAAATGTAGTGGAGTAGTAATTACAGATACTTGCTCTAAAAATGTCTACTTATGGAAATTTACTTTTAAACTTTGCACCACTGATCCTGGGGAAGTGGTTAGACCTCTTTTGCATCTGAAGTGAACAACACAGTGGAGCAAGCCTTGTCTGGTAGTCCAAGCAGGATTGATCACTCGTGTCCTGTGTCAGCAGCTTGTGGGTCAGTAACACTTTTCTCTTTCACCTTGACTCTGGCACTTGGCTCTGAGCCCTTTGTCTTCTGCTTTCATGTCCAGATGACAAACTTTACCCAAGAACTGTGCCAGTGGGGCATTACTACATTACTACTACTATAAATGACTAACACAGTTGCAGCAAGTAATGCTGTTTAATCAGGGCATAAACTGTAGTTCACCTGTAAGAGGCTTGTAGATTAAAGCTACACCAGTAACCCTTTGATTGTGCATTGACTTTAGGAGGGTGATTAATTAACTGGTCCTTAATTTGTAAGTCATTCTTCATTCTACTCAACAGCCTCTATCTTTAAAGCCACTATCAGCATCACTCTTATCCTCTTTGTGTTTTAGGGGATTATTTTGGTTTAGTTGCCATAGTGATGAAGTCCATGCCAACATGAGAGTAATGAAGGATTAGATGTGATGTCAGACATCTGTGTCAAAGGCGTCTCCATCTCCCTGCCTCTTTCCATTATATCGTCAGTGACAGCACCACTCTTCAGCCAGAGTGAAAGGGCCTCTGTGATGAGTTTCTGACTCGTGTTTATAGCCCTCTCCCTCCTCTTTAGGCCCCACCCTATCCCTCTGCCTAAGGTAATATGGCCTTTGAGGTAAATATCATTTGTTTTGTGCAGTTTCTGATGGCTGAATAATGGCTTGAAGTGTGTTGCTAAATGGAAGTCTGGGGCCTAAGATGAAAGTAATCTCGCCTTTCTGTCTGAATGGAGCACAGTCCAATGGAGATTAATGAGTCCAGGAGTGTTAACACTTTCACCACTACAGCTTTGTGCTGTGGATGTCTTTACTCACAGCAATCTGCTCTGTCACATCAACTCCCACTAGCACTGATGCAAACTTATAGTAACATAACTATCTTCTGTAAAATAATACAGTTTGTCCTACAGATGCTTTTTCATTCATTTAAAACACACTAAATAGTAAAATATTTCATCACTAGTAAAAACTTTACTCATATTTGCTGAAAAAACAAATAGAAATGTTTGCAGAAATCAACTGAATTTGTTTTTATAAAACATAAAATGAGTCTATAGTGATGCATGTGGATAAAGTGCACAGTTGATCCCCTCAAAGCAGTGGTACTGCAGGGTCAGCTGATGTGGAGGCAACAAGCCTGCCATCTGTGTGCATCATTTAATCTCTGGTTAGATTATAGAGAGTAATCTGTCCACTGAGGAGAAATGAGACTAGTTTTTTATCACTCAGACTCAGAAATACAAAATTGTTCAAATACTGTATAGTATCTGGTAGAGACACACTACCTGCTCCGAAAGGTGACAAAAAGATAATTATTCATCTATAGAGGAATAACTTGTTTAATGAATAGGGTGTCCGCCTGTTCCTCTTTTGGAACCATGTAGGCCTGTCCTTTGTCCCACATCATATAGAGAATGTCACACTTTTTATGTTACTGCAGATACTATGTATGATCTTAAAATTACCACATCCAACAACTTGTCCCTCTTTTCCTTGAGGTGGACACCCTATTAATGACTAGGACTGGGACAGAGATGCATTTGCTGTTTAATATGCAGCTCCTGTTCACAGTGCTGTAACCCTTATTTTTAAAAAAACTTAACATCTTATCACTCAGAATAAGACTGGATAAAAATCAAAGAAATCTGACAACATCTTTCTCGCTGCGCACCACTCCAGCCTCATGGTGAAAACTACACTGACAATAACCTTTGTTCTAGTCGTGTGCTGAAATGTCCGTCACACATGCTGTATAAAGGATTTGTTTTAATTAAACCCCTTCATTTGCCTCCAAGTCAAATTGAATGCTCAGATTATCCCCCCTTTACTGTAACAGCTTAGCAATGCATTTTGAGCATGGTTCTTCCAAGGGCTCTTGTTTTACAGTAGAAATTTACTTTATCAAACATTGCAAAGATCCTCTGAAGCTATTTGAAGATGTTTTTATAAAGCAACTAGGGGTTTGGTTTCAGCTTGCACAGAAAGTATATAAAACTTTCGACAATGTTCCCTGACTGATTATTTAAAAGGCAGAAACATTAGCTGACAGAGGCAAGTTGAGTAATCTCATAAGTGTCTTCATACAGTAATGGCATAGACAAAAATCAATTACTAAATTTGAACAGTGAAAGGCTTCCTATCTGGTCTAAAAGTCTATTCTCATCCTATGTATTTATTGGCATATCACAACTCAACCACAATCACTGCTTATTTTCTGGATTTACGGTACAGTACAACGGTATTTTATCCTGCGCAATATCCTCCTGTTTTTGATTTATATTACTGCACAGACCAGCGCACGTTCTGTCCACGGTGCCTCGGCGATGCTGAACAGTAGCCCTTGGAGGTGATTTACGAGCAATGGGATTTCCGGTCAGAACAGCTTAATTGAGCCGGTATATTCTTCAGAGCAGTCCTTGAAAAGAGGATAAGGTAATGAGGGGGAAATGACAGGGAGTAGACACTTGAAACTTTAAGTATACACCTGCACGACAGAGGCACATTCAAGTTCACTTCTCTGACCCTGTAACTAGACCAGGGACCACCAGGACGCTCTGCTGTAGTCTCATTTTCTGGCCCTTCTTCACCCCTGTACTCTGTGGTCCCAAAGGAGTCCAGCCCAGAGAGCACAGCCACATACCTGCCCTGCTCAGCACTCAACCTCTGCATTGTTAAAAGCAAAGCACCTGGAGTCAGTCTTTTATACTTTGGCCAAATGGATCTCAGAGGCATTTGGAGGAAGTTTTGAGTGAACGAGAGCAGTACTGAGTGTGTCACTGACTGTAGTTGTATTAGAGATTCCCTCACTTTGTGTCCATGCTGTGACTGAGAGCTGGCGCCAAAGTCTGCAGCTCTGGGAGAAGATGGCGCCAAGAAGTGGAGAGAAGACTTTGGCCATTTGCCCGCTGAAGTCAGCACTATACTGACATCTGTCAGATGCACTACAACAGTCTGCGCTTCATACCTATGTTTAGTTAGATGCTAAATCAACCTTATTTCAATCACAAAAACGGGTCATTAAGTGAAACAAGATGTTCACAATGTCCTTTTATTCCCCAAGTGTATCATTTTTGATATGTCTTAAAATTATACATGAAATGATCAGAAACTAAATTAAGGATGTTGTTGAGGATAAACATAGGTAACTGGTATAATATCTATTGGAACAATATCTAACAATTTCCCAGAGTAATCTTTTTATTTTGAAATTTAATTGAAAAGTGTGTAAATACTGTGCTCTAATATATTTTTACTGTATTCCCTACATAAGTACATACATGCCTTCATATATTTAATTTGATTCCCATTCTTTCCCCAGAGTCATGAAGCTCCACATACATCGTCTAATTTTACACATTTTACACTCACACTGGCATTTGTGACATTCACCTTCATTTTGTCACCAGTGGAATCATTTGTAATGCATTCCACTGGTATTTCCACGCATTGGACTTGGCAGAATCAGGCCAGAGTAAGACCCCAAATGTACTCTGTGGTTGCAAATTGGATCTCGTTTCTCTAAGTGTGTCCCTGCAGGCCCCTCATGAAAGAGGACCACTGTATGTAGGCTTAGTATAATCACAGCTCACAGCACAATGGGGATTCAAACAGGGCCCCTGACCCTTGTCATAAAGGAGTGTAGGAAATATGTATTGAGCAAATAGATGCGCACTTGTTGTCCTGGTGGATTAATATTCACATATACAGAGGGGAGGTGATGCAAATATTGTAAGCAGTGTTGTTGTGGTTGCACTTGGAGTACTGCCTATTGATGCCGTTTACACTATAAAAGTGAATTATAGAGGATGAGAATATCTTATGTTAAAAGTGTAAACAACATTTCCTGAGTCAGCAGATGGCTCTAGACATTCAACCATGTGAAGAGATTTTTATTTGCACTTCAACATTTATGATGCATTGTGTAACTTTTCTGGTGGAATCTGCTGGTGGAATCTGCAGTCATCTGCTTGTTTCTGTGGATATGTCATTGCTCATTTATTTATAATATATATTATATATTTTGTTTTAAATTATTAATTGCTATGGCACCAATGCAGACTTGTTTGTTTCTTCAATCCAAAGTTAAAGACATGCATTTCATATTCATTTATCTTCTCTTTGCTGTTCTCAAGGCTGAATACACAAATCTTACTAGATAGAAGTGCATCCAACATAAATGCAATGCAGATTACTGCGTGCCTAATCTAATTTATATCTCTTGGCAATAGATGGATTTCTGCAATGTGATTCAAGTTCATAATGGCATGTTCATTGTAAGGAAATCAATTTGCTTGGCTGCACAACATGACTATATAATGTTCATATGTGATAAGTGTGGCTATTTTCAGGGTACTGTTGTCTTTTAGTTACATAATATTGAAGAAAGACAAGGCCTCAGTTAACCTGCAAGATAAATCAAACCAGTTAGAAGCAGTGCTGTATTTGATTGAATTTTTAATGTAACTTTGAGCCCCAGAGAAGGATGTTGGATATTGATTGTATTTAATGATAGTTCAGGGTCATGATCTGAAGCTATTGACAGAGAGAAGAGTGGCAGGGGCAGGTTCAGATCTGTGGGAGAGGCCAACGAGGTCAGCCGAGCCGATCCAGGACACCCTTCATTCTTATACTGGGAGTATTTGAAATGCAAAAACACATGCATTGATTTTTCATGTACAGTAGGTATTGGATTCACAGTAGTGCTACATGCTCAACCATCCGAAGCATCTGAGTTTCAGTAATCAGGAGTGGAGCATTGGATTTCAACAGAAGGTCCAAATACTGTGTTTGTGAAGAATTTGTGAAGATGTAGTTTTGTTAACTGTTCTTTGTAATGTTATTCAAGACTGAAGCACAATGGTCTTAAAATAATGCAAATGGTACATATAGGGACGACAAGCAAAGTTACTATAAATAGCACTTCCTACGGCATATGCTTGGGATATTCAACTATATTGTAGCTATTTTTACAGTTCATTGTATCCTCCTTGGGTTCATCTCTGAATGAAAAGTGAAATTTCAATGTCAGTAGGAAGGTATCTTTTACAGATTGCAGTGATTGACCTCTTATGCATCATTACAGGTATAGACAGTTGATAATAATCTGATTATGGATTATCCACATTAGTCATGTTATTAAAATCAAAAGAAGACAAGTTTGTGTGAGTCCCAACCCTGTATAAACATTTGGGGCAGAGGCTCTCTTAAGTTGTCAGACCAAATACAAGATTCTGAATACCACCAGGACTATTAGAAGAACCAGGTCAAAATAGGACTACTCCTTTGCTCTGGACCAGATCTCTTGTAACAAGGGTTAACCCAAAAGAAGGCAAACATGAACAAATTATGCTAAATTAAGTAAAGATAGTGCACAAGATCATCAGAATACCACCAGAATAGGCCTGCATCACTAGTGCTATCAGATAATATGATGAATAGACATGCTCCGAATACAACTCTTAAATTATTTATTTGATTTTTGCACACTTAAAGTCAGGGATTTGTCAAACACTCATTGGCATCTCATACCAGACAACATCATCTATCCAACACATGACAAACTTTGACAAAAAGATTTACATGGCTTACAGATCTAGGCAGTGTGCTCCTCAAAAAAAGCATTCTTATTTTCCATCACAAAAACAGTGAATCAAAAGTTTTTTTTTGATATTGCATATTATGCTTATGGTGAAATGGCATGCATTGCTGTTTTGAAAGCCTAAAATAAGTCATATGGATGTGTTATGTATGTGAAGATATACCAGTGATACCATTGCCTTATGTTGAGGTCAGTTTGTCAATGCAACAAAGTGCCACCATGTTGAAGAAGAATTACCCTGTGAGAATTACCTCATTGATACTAATGCTTTGTCTGATAATAACGTTTTTTTTCATTCATTTGTATGATTTTTTGTGCTGTTATATCACAGGTGGATTTAAAAATGTGTTCCGTGATATTAATTTTTTTAATTTATGCATACTGTTTTGTCCATTCTCCTAGAAGCAATGTCGCCCTGAGGTTACTTTGTTGTTTGGTGATACAGTCAGGTTTGTGATAACACTCACAACAAAACATTGGAGAAACCTGATTTAAACTGGTGCCTATCACATGACACTGTGCTCAATGGACAAACCAAAGACTCAGGTGGCCTTATACTTGTGCTCCGATACTTTATAGTGCTGGCGGCATACAGTAGTGTCTTCATTTCATATAATACAGCTTGTGTCTTGAAGGGTACTGCTGTTTTTAGCCTGTGTATTCTGATACCTTTCACCAATGGTAATATGAGCGCTCACATTCAGAGCCGGTACTTTCTTAGCAGCTCTGATTGCCACATGTACTTCCTCTCCGGAAAGTGATCAGGAATCTTAATGCGTCGGAAGTCCTGGATGCACTTCTCCAGCTCCTGCTCCGGAGTCATCTTCTCCTTGTTGATTTTCCTGCCCTTAGCGGCGCCGAACGTCCTCACTCTCATCATGTCAGTCTTGCGTCTCATCTCAGCCTGCTGCTGCATGTGGGAGGGCCCCTTCGCCATGGAACGGTCTAGAGTTTGGGCATTGCATGGGGGGCGGGACACGGGTCCTCGGATCACGGTGCCCTGGGGGGAGCTGGCCTCAGACTGGGATTCTGAGCAGGAGGTGGACAGCTCATTGAAAGAGGTGCCGCTCTCGCCTTCGTGTTCGCTCTTGTGGCTCTTACAGCAGCAGTCACAGTGAGAGGACGACCATTTAGACGGGCCACCTAAAACACAA
Organism: Scartelaos histophorus; assembly: GCA_000787155.1. Lineage (NCBI taxonomy): Eukaryota > Metazoa > Chordata > Actinopteri > Gobiiformes > Gobiidae > Scartelaos > Scartelaos histophorus. Next base: position 7,076 of record JACN01130914.1, read on the forward strand.
AACACACTTTGTTTGCTTGAGCACACAGGGGGTCACAAGATGATGTGGAAGATAATATGATTTGTTTTTATTTTTTGTATGTATGTTATATTTTTAATTGAATTGTACCATATGTATGGTTATTTTAAGGGTCCAGGCATAAAAGGTTTGGGAACCCCTGACCCTGGCAGTATAAGCACACATGACTGTTGCTTCCTGTATAACCAGTACCAGTACTGCAAACAATCTTAGTCGTATGAGAGACCTTCTTCTGGTTCTCTGCCCTCATTTCAGAAAACACTGGTGGTAGAGTTTGTTTACAGAAGTACTTAGTATGTAAAGGATTCTTTCTAACCATAATCTAAACGAATTGAGTGAATGAGCAATTTCATACAAAACTGGACCAGTGTGAGCACCTCCAGCCCATGTATGTTTGCTTTAGGAAACATGTTGACTTGTGCCTTTAACATTTAAATGCTGAATCTCAGGAGTTGGTGAGCTGTGCAAATAGTTTTTTTGCGATAAGCTACAGTGCATTCTCAGGGCAAGGCTTGTCTCAAACCAAAACCAAAAATATGACTCAAGTTTAGGTTTCTTAATAACGTAGAAGTATAAACTTTGATAAAGGAAATTCATTTAACTTACAAATGTTAAAAGAGACATTTAAAATCTATTATTAAAAATAATATCTTATATCTTACCTTACCCAGAGTTTTTTTTTTGTATTAGATTGGATAGTTCTTGTGCTAACAGAGAGGACATTGAATAACTTTATGCCAGTTTTTATTTAATGTAGATGAGTTCACTAAGTAGGGCTGGGCGATATGGGGAAAAATGTATATATATTTTTTTCTCATGTCGATCAGGCTTGATCAATCTTTGTTCAGTCTTTAATCTCATATTGTTCTAGTCTTGTCAAAAACAAAATTAAAATGGCTCTGAGTATTAATTTCATGAACATGAACAATACAAACTTTTAATCAGTGTCATTTTTTATCCTCCAGAGTTTGACCTCTGCTCCAAACCACATGCAGACTGGCTGTAGACTTCTTCATTTGAAAAAAAACAACACCATATAATTAACTCACGGTGTCTCAGTCTTTTGATTAACTGCCCAGCCCTACCAGTAAATACAGAGAAATTGACTATAAACCATGACAAACATCTGAATCTCAAGAAATCTCATTTGAATGTTGTGATATCATGTGAATGCAACCTACTGGCCGATACTCAATGCAACAGGGACGATGTGTAAAAAGCAGGGAGTGACCACAGTGCTCAAGGACCCTTGTCCTTGAACACTGTGCAATTCCAATGCGCAACCCTGTGCAATTGAACCTAATACTAATTCAGATTTCGTATTTAGAACTGGAGAAATTAAATCTGCTGGTTAGAAAATTTGAATTGGTGTTTCGCAATGTACTTTAAGCAAAAGAGTCTGGTTGACTTTCTTTGTCCTGTACTTTTGCCTCCCCTTGCTGCCTCCTACACTGTTAATTAAGTACTGTGTGTTTGTGCTGCCTGTTAGCTTGTGAAGAGCTCATGTAAAGACAGTAAACAGGAGCAGCCTTTGTTTCCAAAAATATCCATGGGCTGTGATCTCGTTCAGGCATACATACAGGTAGAAATGTAGAGGAAAGCTATCGTTACGTCAGTACTGTGAAAATCAGATTTAGAGTGACAAAGCCAGATAAGAAAAAGTGTAAATGAAACTTATTTGAACCATTGAAACAGTCTGCAGTCTGCAATGGACCACAATGCAACTGCAATGTAGTCTCACTTATCTTATTGATGGATGGGTAATCTCCATTTTATTGTAAGTATTTTACTTGTACTCAAATATTTTTAAGAATTCACTTAAACTTTTGGCTCTTTTAGTTCCAGCTAGTCTGAGGCATTTAAAAAAATATTGTTTTGAGTTCTTTGAAAATACATTCTGTCATTCTTACTTTCAGGATGTACAGAGTCTCTACAGTCAGGGTTCCAGCAGCTCTAGACCGTGTGCATGCAAAATATATCACAATATTACAATTTCATATCATCCCCAAAGAAAAATATAACATATCATGAGTGATATGATATGGCCTAGCCCTAAGAAGTACACCTTCTATTCCTTTAACTTTCTGAACCTCATTGTGGTATCAACAACAAATTTAAAAATCTCCTAATGGCCTTTGTAGTGAGATGCTGCAGACCCAATATTTCAGAGGGAGCAATAACTTGTCCATTACCTCCTCCCATTGCATGCTGTGAATCAAGTCCAAGGGATTTTAACCTCTGTGCCTCCACTGTAATGGCAAGCGTATCTCTGCTGCTATGATTGCATTGCATTGATAGTGAGAGAGTCACTAACAGCTTTTTAATGGATAATCCATGAGTTAAGAGGCCAATCAGTGCACTAATATCTCTGCAGTGAGAGTCGAAACCAGCTGACAAGACGCTCTGGACAAAAGCGTGCATGAAAGAAGCCAGAGGGCTACTGGAGGGCTGACCTGTTTGTGAAACTACAGACCGAATTACATTTTGTAAAAATCATACTCTATACAGGAAAGTGATTTATAATAAATAAAAAATCAAATTGTGGCCATACTGGCTTGTCAAAGCCTGATCTTGTTAGATCTCAGTAGCTAAGCAGGGCTGGGCCTGGTTAGTATTTGGATGGGAGACTGCTGGGAATTCCAGGTGCCACAGTGGGGCGCCAGTGGCAAAAACTGTTGTTGTGTCCTTAGGCAAGGCACTTCACCCACATTGCCTAGTATGAAAGTGGTGTGTGTTCAGAGGGGCCGATGGTGGAGATTGGCAGCCTCGCTTCTGTCTGTCTGCCCCAGGGCACCTGTGGCTGCAATAGCAGCTTATTTTTTTAAACACACACACTTGACACTTAGCACCAGCTGGAGAATTATTTTATGTTTTTAGTTGGTGGGGAAACAGAGGAAAATTAATATGCAGACTCTGCACAGAAATGCCTAAACCAGGTGAAGTGCAAGGGTTTCAGCCACTGTGCCACCTAACGGTTGGAAATCATCTGCATTATACTTGTATATTGTAGCTGCTTGAAACTCAAGTCTTCCAGCGCATAAATTCTTACTGTTTTTGGTGAAAAAAACATAAACAAGTCATTATCAGACCTGTGTCTCCAAACATTGTTAGCCTTCCTCCATTAAAACAAGTAACTGTGTGTACACTTTGCTATCTTTTCAGGGAAGCCATTGATTGCTGTGTGTTTTTTCAGATCTATATGGCCTGTATAAGAGATCATATTCCAACCACAGTGAAAAGCCCAGGCTGTGTCGGCACTTCTCATAAATAACACAGACAGCGGGAGTCGAGTTCAGCTCTGTCAAAGCAAGCAACTCCAGCAAAAAACATCCCTGTTTGTCCTCAGACCGGGGGCACCCACACTTGTGTTGATTTTCTGCAATATTTGGATTTTTATCGTATTTATACTTCATAATTTAAGCCATTTGGAGCTGTAGCAAATCGTTGAAAATGAGGACATGATAGTGACACCCGGATCAGAAAAATGAAAATGTTGCTGGGCTAGTTGTGTTTTGTACGTACTAGTACTCTAAACTTTGTCATTAGAGTGTGGCTAGTCAAGATAACAACAAGGCCTTCAATGACAAATGCTTGCAACTGCATCAATAAGAGTCACAAAGTATAGGATGCTCCAATCTTACCCTGTCCTCTGCATCATCTTCTCTCAGCTTCATGCCATTTTGCACAATATATGCCCTCCTCTCTTCTTGTTTCTGGACCTGGCAGTTTGAAGTTTAATAGTCCAACTTTATCTCAGTCAGTCTGCTTTGTTTTAGCTTTTGCTCAAATTTAGTGTGATATAATCACATGTCTGTGCTGTTGTTCAGGGCAAATTCAATGTGTATTGTGTTTAAACTTGTCTGGCAGGCTTAAATATGCAGATGAATGCACCCATTCAAGCATCTTACAGTCAAGATACTCAGGTCTCACACTTACTTGCTCACAGCTCCAGTGGCACAAATAATTTGACTGTGCCTCTGGTAGAATGTGGTTTACAGTTTGTTAGCTCAAAAATTAGGCCAGTGTGTCCTTGTAGCAAGAAAAAGGCTTGTCTTGCAAAGAAAGTGACAGGCATTATAGGGTGAGTGAAATCCATTTCAACTAGATAAGGGTATTTGGGACAAAAGCTTGACTTCAGCAGTTTCTGACCAAACGGTAGCCTCATATCATAGATAATCATGTCTGTCATATCTGTGTGGGTTACAATTTGTCAATATTAATTATGTCAAGCTCTTGTGGCAGAAACATCTCATTCAGCACCACTCATCATAAGTTACTGCTAAGTATCTTAACAACAACTTTAAATCAATTAGTCTAAAAATTAGGATTTTCCCCTCTCATGAGCTGTAACTACAAAGATGTATGCCACCATTGTGTCACACAGAAACACTGTCTCTATTTTCACAAAAGAATTGACTCATATTAACATGTTAACAAGGTCATGATCTCACTTGCATCTCACCAACACCACACCAAAGCATAGATAAGAAAAAGAAAAAAAAACACCTAACCTAAATATTTAACACAAACTTTCTCCATGTTAAAGTAGTGCCCAATTATAGTGACTTGAGGGAGTCCCCTGTCCTGAGTGAACTTTGAGCCTTGTCCACATGAGGACTCTCTCATTGTACTATATTTGAACTCTCTGGGGGTATAATTAAAGTGCACCATGTCAGAGGGGTTGACTGCTACCAGTACTGTAGGGTTAGTGACTGATAATGGCTGAAATAGCTTTTACTAACTAGTATTTCAACTAGAAAATTCTAAAAACCCAAAACTTTACACGTGATAAGACCCCATTGTCTGGTCTGGTATACATAATCTTGCACCATAAGTTGGTTAAGTTTTTATAAAAGAAAACACTTGTGACAACAAAAGTAACTGGCTGGTAGTGTAGCCTTGGGGCTGGATTCAAAGTGCTTTTTTTCTTTCCAATCCAATCCAATCCACTTTATTTATATAGCACATTTCATAAACAAACAGTTTCCAAAGTGCTGCATAAATACATACTAAAATCAACAATAATAATATAATAATAAACACTCATTAAACACAGATTAGTAAAATGAACCAGTAAAATTGTTCATTTCATTGTGTAACTCTTTCACAAAATATTTTAGTACACTGTCCTCTGGGACCGGAATGCTTATTGTTAAGATGCTAATCCTGTAAAAGATACACCTAAGTGTGATTTATATCAGAAATCAGCTTTCAGGATGAGCAGATGGTCTTCCTGTACTGATGTACTGCTTCAGATTGTGTTGTGTGAGAAATGGTCAGGGAGCACACACGAGTAGAACCTTTGACCATTTTTCTATCCAGGTACTTCTTAAGACTTATACGACTCATTTGTGGAAACCTCATCCATCATAAAGCATCACCAGTCCATCTACTCTCTGCACAATCCCAGTCTGTGTGTCTCTTACACTTAAGTTAATAATCACTCTCATCTCACCATCACTGTTGTATTGGAGCCCTATGGTCACACTCATTCTCATTAACTGACAAACCATATTTGAGACTTACTTTGTGCTTATTCCAATGGTTACTTTGAGATCATAATTTATAGATAATTTGCATTATTCTTTTGATTGTGTGCTTCCAGTGTGATCACATTTTCTAGTGTTTTTATTTTTATGGAGGAGTGGACAAATTTACTACTGCAAGATCATGATGATTCACATTAGAAAGTACAACTGGGCTGTTTCATTTAGTTTACTAACTATTTGTCATAGACACTGTGTGCAAACAAACAAAATTAATGCATGTACAGTTCAAAAATCTGCTTTAAAATTTTGGAGAAAGTTTTTTTCTGCAGGCATCCCTTGCCTGTAATTGAGTGTGTAAGGTTGATGGCTTCATTGATGAATGGGATTTGTGACTGATCAGATGGATGAAACTGATACCACACAGGGAAGTGATGAATTGTTGCATTTGGGGAAATTGAAATCTGCGGGCCCTGCAGAGAACTGCACTTAATAGGAACCTCAAGTGAGTAATGAGTATACATTTTTAGTGTTTTCCTCTTGCACTAAAAACATTAAGGCACACATGCACCTTTTCTCTGAGCCATGAGGTGCACTTGACAACATGTAATAATAATAATATAAAGTACAGTAATAATGCTGGCCCAGGGCATAATGGCTGCCCTGGGCTATTATCTTATATTAAAAACAAGTATTTTTAAGAGCTACAAAGAAACATATATTTTGTGTTTGGTCATGATTTGTCCCTCCATCATCAGTGACACACCTTTGCATTTGCTTGCTTTGCATTCTCGTGCCTGTCCAAATGAAAATATGTTCCTTCTTACTGCTCCCCAAGACCAAGCTGCTAGTTTAGTCTATTTTTGTTCTTCCTCTGCAGTTCTCCCCATGGTCAGGTCTCATGCAACTTTTACTTCCTCGATCCTCCAGTTTCTTGCTCTTCCCATCTGTGCTGCTCACTTCAGATTTCTTCAAGCTTGTTTTTTCCTGAACATTTCAGCTTCCTTTACACTCTCAAACTCATTGAAATAACGTGGACAACTGTTATTGAACATGGTGAACATATGAAATATGCATAATCATTATTGTTCCATATAAGAAATTGATCTTTTTAAATAACTGGATCTTTATACTGCATAAATAATCCAACATATACATTTTGCATTAATTATTGACAATAATGTGTGCTCTGTGAGATGGGAGGGTCATCATTATTTCTCTGCTTTTAGTCTGCTTCTTCCATATCCCACACTTTGCCAGGCTAAATGACTCAGGAAAGTTGGATGCACTCCATGCTCATGTTATAATCTGCTCATAATAACAATGATAAAACTTAGCTCACCATATGTCAAGTCTTTTTCCTTCCTGACCCTCCAACTGAGCCCCTTTCAATGTTTCCAAAAGGAGTAATTGAGAATAATGAACAGAGTGCTTTTTAATTGACCATATGCTTTGGCACTTAAGGCGGGCATAGCCGTTTTAGTTATTATTAACACCTTTGTTTAAACTTAAAACAGAAAGCTAGAGATGGTGAAATGCACCACGGGTAATGTCACTGTTCACTAGTGCTAGATTATTCATAACGAATGGGTAGCTGGAGCAATAACCCGTGTCTACGCATGACGCAGGAGTGGAAACCTCAGTTTGTGACTCAACGACCCATTGACCCAAGTTTTTAGAATCCCAAAATAAATTATAAGTTAACCTTTGCACGAAGCACCCGGATTTAGAGGAAAGCTAAGTGAATGTGCTTCTGGGTGTAGCAAGTCATCTTGAGTATCCAAACCAAAGCCTGTGCAGTATGTATGGTGATTAGACATGTTTAAAGAGTCTAAGCTATACAATATTTGTTCGTTTGTTTATTTATGTTATTTGGAGTGCATACTTCTCATTAAGTCGTACTCACGGTAGAAGATGTACTGTGCGTAATTGGACCAGACTCTGTCATCCGCGTAATGACCGGCTGGGGACGCTGTCAGGGATGTGTTGCAGGCCACAATGTGAAAGCCACTCTCAGACAGCATGTCGAAAGCTCGTTCCAGATGTTTGAATTTAAGATAAAACCTGCAGGTGTAGCGGTCAGGTGGTCTGTCTAAATCCCGATTTTCGCTAAGTGCGTCTCCAAATACTTCCTTTGCTAAACCGATCCTGCTGCTGATGAAAATACGGGGCAACTTTTTAACTTTGGCATCGCTGTCTTTGGCTCCAGCAGCACATACACCTTTGAGCACCACTGTGATGTAGCCGTATCTCTTGTCCAAAGAGTAAGATGAGTAGAATCTTTCACTACCCTGCGACGCATCGTCAAAATCACTCAAACAGAAATCGTCTTGAATCAGTTTAGACTCCTCTGAGGATAAAAGTTTTACCAAATCGGGCAACTGAAAATATTCCGCTTCTCTTTTTAAGCGTCCGCGTTCTGGAAAGTGATCAGGCAAGACAACTTGTTTGTCTCTAAGATAATCCAGTACATAGCGAAAAAGAAATCCATCTCTATCGATGAAATAGCGTCCTCGGAAGTCCTTGGATAAGTCGTTAGAAGATCCTTTCTTACTGGAGAAGAGCTTCCCCAAAAGCGAATTGGGAAAGCTTGTCAGGGTGGCTTGGCGCGTATAGTACACCTGTCCTCCCACGTTTAGTTCAATCACATCTGTTGGAGAATCCTTTGCGGTTTGTGTTTTAGAGTTGTCGCTTAGAGCCATTTTAGTCCACACCGAGGGAAATCTGAGTCTTGTCAAACGGGGAAGGGGCGTCCCAGAAGTTCAGGGTGTGGGGTATAGTGCATGTGCATGGTGCATCACGCGCCGCAGTGCTTGCCCGCCAAAAGACCCAAGGTGTAAGAACTGTATATCCTCTCTTTGACCCCGCGCGTAAAAGTGCAGATCAACTGTACTTCCTGAGGAAAAATGATCGATTATCGTCATAACCAAAGACCCGAGAGCGCATCGCGTTACAAACGTCCACTGCAAAGGGTCATAGCGGGGACATCAGAGAAACATAATCTTCTTTTCGTAAAAAATACTGTTGGATCAAAAACTACATCAACATCAACCAACTGTGGCCAAAGCGCAGCTCTTTGCGTCTCAGTACCAAAAATATCTGAAGACAGTAGCGCGTCCGGTCACTGCACTAAAACAGTGAGACTGAAGCGTACTCCACTTACGAGACTGAGGCTCGAACTCCTGCGCGCGTCCATCTCTCCGATGATTGGGAGACGGTGGAGAAGATTTATAAGCATTTTTGTTTCAATATGTGCAAGACTGAAATTGTTCCATAAAGTGATGTCCTATGTTATATTAAAAGAAAATTACATTTCTAGACATTGCACACATTTGTGCGCTGTTATACGCGGATCTTATCCAACAACATGCAGCTGCAGCTGGTGAAGAGGATCTAATGCCGGACTAACACCAAGCACTGCGGACTTTAATCCCTTCTTTCGAATCTTCACAGAGACATTTGCTTCCACATAAAACGCTTTTAGCTGACACGCTTATCCCAAGAGAGGAGAGGGGGGCTGGTTTATGTGTCTTGGTTAAAGAATTATCTGCAGAATGCAGTCCACGAGAACTGTCTTTCTGAGAAGGATCATATGTGACAACAAAAATACTTGTATTATTATTTTTTGTATTACAGACATACACAGTTGCAGCAATGAACTCACAGATCAAAAATCGAAAAAGTTTAGATATTCCATCGAGTAATCATACCATCTTGGTTTCACTAGCAAACACAATAAAGCCCAAGGGACACTTTTATGTTGAATAGTCAATACTTTAGAAAATGTATCTCTTCGTCGTTGTTTCTCTTGGAGCGACTACTTAGTTTCAGCACCATGGACAGCAGCCCAGCCACCACCACCACTACCCCACCTCATCTGAACTGTGCTTCTCTCTTTTCTTAAACGCAGTTTTGTTTGGCAAGTGTCTTACTGTTCAATTCATCACAGAAAGTACTAACATTTTTCTAGGCTATGTGATTCAAAACCTTCACTGACTGAAAGAACATTTGGTAAAAAATAACTTCTTCTTAGACACGTTTTTGTGGAACTTTAGTGTGTGGTGCAAACACAGTTACTGAGCTTAAGTCAGTTTTCAGTCAGTTACAGTGTCTGGCCCAGTTCAGTGTTACAAAGCTGTAACAGGAGGAATCAAATGGACTACAGAGAGCTCAGTTTAAGAAGTGCGTTAACATTTGCACATTTTGTATCTACTATTACAACATTTAAAGAACTTATAGAGATTACATTCTGTGTGAGAATATCTGTCATTTACATTTGTCAGTGTGTCATTTTGGTGTGTGTAATAAAACGTTTTTGCTGCAGTGCTGATCAGAGGCGTTGTGATGATGATAGGAGAGCACCCTTGGCTGGTGGTTTGGAGGAGGCAGCGGTCACGGTTTGCCCTGTTAAATCGGAGTAGCCTATACTGTGCTGAGAGGGGTTGCTAAGCAGCCACATGGGACTGAGTGGGTTTCAAACAGTAGGGATTTAGAACAACTGCTGAGCGCATTTTTATATTAAGAAAGCATGATTAAGCGGGAGAAAATGGATGGATCGATGTATTCTTTTGATTCATCTCATACAACTCAAGTTCAAAGGGAAGCACTGTTGATTCTACCTGCCTATTCATGAGTCAGATTCCTGGTTATATGGGTGAGACTTTGAGGACTTTTGACTATTCATGACCATACCTGCTTGTGAATGCCCAATCTCATCAGCTCTCGGAAGCTAAGCAAGGCCAAGCCTGGTTAGTACTTAGAGAGTAGACCACTCAAAAAAAAAACAGGTGCCACAGCGAAGCAGCATTGGCTCTAGTGGAAACTGCCACTGTGTCATTAGAGAAGAAACTTCACCCACCTTGCCTTGAAACATTCACTACATTGCATGTGAGTATTGGTGATGATCAGAAGGAGATAATATTTTGTTTTGAACTTTTGCTCTGGCATCTGTGTTTTTCATCACTTTCAAACCCATAGATGTGATAGGAATGTGGTCACGAAAGAAATCATATGGATATATTGAATGAATTTGCATTTTTTATTAAAGGAATTCATATAATGCTAAAAACAAGAAAATAAATCTGTATAACGAGAAGACATCACACGGTGGAATGAGACGGACTGTTTTCTGTTTGAGGAAAGAACTTAGCCTAAATATGCAAGGTTTGTGTGTTAACAATGTGTCTGAATGAAACACAACACAGACAAACACAACTTCTTGGTATGTTTTTTTGTTTTTGTTTTTTTTTTTATCAGGAGGGCTGGTCTGAAGAACAGCACAGAGGCACTCATCCTGGCTGTACAAGAGCAGGCCTTGAGCAACCGAGCAACAGAGCCTCAGCTCAACCACACCAGAAAAGATCCAAGGTGTAAGGCAAGGCAAGGCAAGTTTATTTGTATAGCATAATTCATACACAAATTAATTCAAAGTGCTTTATAGAATAAAAAGTACATTAAACTCAAAATACAAACAAATCAAAACATAAATTATCATCATAAAATTTAGAAAAGAGAGAAAGAGACTTTGCAATAGAGAGAAAAAGAGAGTGGAATAAAAACCTTTCAGTCATATTCACAGCTAAACAGAACTATTTTGACCCTGGATTTAAACAGCTTCAAAGTAGAGCCCTGTCTCACAGGAAGACTGTTGTCTTATTGACTGTTGGGGTAGGCTGAGCAAAGAGGCTCCTGCAGTCCAGCACGTAACTGCAGGGTGTAAGATGCTGACAGGGATAGCATACAAGGAGCAACATTACCAAGTTGTGGCATAGTGTACAGAAACATCTGTGCAGAGTATGGGTTGGAGACCCCAAGGTCAAGGTGGGAAACACCTGCAAAGGTTGTGGAAAATTACCGAGTCAAGATCCTGTGGCACTTCCAGATACAGACTGACAGAATAGTGATGGCGAATCAAGCAGACACAGTGGTGTTGGATAAGCAACAAAACCAACCTGTGGTGGTGGACACTGCAATACCAAGTGATGGTATCAGGAAGAAGGAGCACGGGAAACTAGAGAAATTTAAAAAAAAAGTAGGTTGCCTGTGGTGATCGGAGCACTTGAGGCTGTAACACCCAAACTAGAGGAGTGTTTACAGTAGATCTCAGGAAAAACAGATATCTCAGTTCAGAAACCACGCAGTGCAGTAACCACACAGTACTCTCAAGCTCCCAGATATCACTGAAGGTGAGGAACACATTTTATATATATTTATAGACAAATAAAAAAATATTTGGTGAATGTTTACATATATGAGCTAACATATCACTTCAGAAAACTTAATAAATTACATTATGAGATTCCTGTCTGGGATGGCTGCTCTTATGCCCTGATCTGCAAGGACATCTCTCCCATATAAAAGCCTGCTGTTTATCTACCTCACTCATCCTCCCATTAAAGCCCATTTCCAGCCTCTAGTCTTCATTTTATTTCCTGTTTGTGCTCCACTCCCTGGACACATTCTATATATTTGAAGGGGTTGGTTTTCATGCCACTTCTGCATGAATAATGTAACACAATATGAGTCTTAGCTCAATGTAGGCTATATGATAGTTAATGATCAAGATATTCATTAGCATAAAGTTAAGCTCATATAAGTGTTTGATTTAACCTATAAAATTCATCACTATTTAAACTCCAAATTTCATTTTCTGACAATAAGGCAAATTGAGGAGGCTCAGGGTTTACAGGGTTCATAGGTCTAAACTAAAGCAGTAAGGGAGAATAATAATCAAACTCACTAAAATAATATGCATTGACAGCAGATGTCCAGCAGGTGGCGGTGCTCCATGTAAACAGTGGGGCTGTGAGCTGTGAGCTGGTTCTCCATTTTGTATGTTTTCTTGGAGGTTAGCGCCTACTTTCCTAATGGCAAGCTGCGCCTCTCCGTAGCTTGTCCAGTTTAACACACTTTGTCACCTCAAAAGGTAGGTCAAACTAGAAGATTGGATAAATAATGTTTAGCGTAGCGTGCTATTGTTGTATTTTTAAGCCATGTAGCTGTGACAGCGCGCTTCAGGCCACATTTAACAAATATTGAGTGTATGTTTTGGACTACACTTTATACCAAAACAATGTTGACAGACGTCCTGTGCAGACATATCAACAACCAGTCATTTGAAGGGTAAGTATAATATTTTCTTGTTAACTGTATGTGTGTTACGTAAATGTGAATAAAGTGTATGAAAAAATATTATAAATACTATCGCAAAATCAGGCTAATCCTAGAGCACTGTCACGGACATTGGATCGAAATGTAGGCACGTAAGCACTGTGCTAACTCTTAGCCACAAGGCTACATGCCATGCCAGCACTTAGCAACATGCTACTGTTAGCATTCACTGCACTCGTCAACTTTCAATGTGATCGCAACAGAAATGACTTTCTCTCGGGTTTTCTTACTTGTAAATATTCCGAATGTAATTGCACTTTTGTCAATGGCATCGTGTTATTGGATTGTTAATAATTCGCGCAAAACTAGCTTTTACTGGCTTTAGCAACATTAGCTCAAGGGCGCGCAGGAGGAGAAGCTTGCAAACTTTGCACAAACACATGCAATGATTGTTCATTATTTACTGTACGTCTTCTACTAACACAGATAACATGCTTATCTTAGCTCATCGTACTTAAATCTGTACAACCCACTTCTTAAAGCTTTAATTGCGGCATTGGTGTATTTATTTCACTTTCATTTTATTTTCCAGATGGACAAAGGAGGAGTAAAAAAGCTGGTTTACAGAAGAGATGACCATTTGAGTAAACTGGTCTACACAGAAAGCTCCGAGGAGAGAGGCCTGTTGAGAGTGGTTCCTCCCAGTGCCATGTCCATCACCTCTGCCACCTCTATAGTACTTCCTCCAAGCCCCTTAATGCAGCCAGGACAGGTCCCAAACGGCTTCAACAACAGCCCCCTTTCAGAAAGCCTTTCCTCTTCTTCAGTCACTGCTTCAGTAGGCTCAAGTGACCAAGAGAACAAAGGCCTAACCAAAGATCAGAAAAATCTGTTAGGATCCAGAGTCCAGGACAGTGCCCAGTCCTCCATGGATTCCCTCATAGGAGGGTCAGATCCAAACTTTTTCCCCCTGAAAACAGACTTCTCTATGGATAAAGGAGAACCAGATCCCATTGACCTTGACCATGATTTTGATCATATTGGCAAAGATATGGACGTGAACCAGAAGTTGTTCTGTGATAACACTCTGGATCTCCTTCAGGACTTTGAGCTCACTGGGTCCCCATCAGATTTTTATGTTGGCGATGATGGTTTCCTCTCAACTTTGGGAGAAGACTCTTTGCTTGGAGATGTTAGCTCCGACCGAGACAATAAGTCGACCCTCATTGAGAGCAGCAATAACTGTGGTACAGTTTCTATTAATGGCAGTAACATCACTAGTCCCGGTCATACAAGTGCTAGCACATCCACACCTTCCCCTTTAACATCTTCATCCAGTTTCTCTATTTCAGTGAAGAAAGAGAAAGACTGTGGGCTCATTCAGCTGAGCACCCCTGGAGTGATAAAGCAGGAGAAGACATCTTTAGGCCAGAATTATTGCCAAATTAGTGGCACATCTTCTACTAATCTGCCCAGGTCTAACCCTATTTCCATCTGTGGAGTAAGCACGTCAGGAGGACAGAGCTTTCATTTTGGAGTGAGCAATGAAACGCAGCAGCAAAAAGATCAAAAGCCTGTGACTACACTGTACCTCCCAGTGACAACCGTCAGCAGTGCTTGGAACAGGGTCCAGGGAAATGGCGACACTTCGGGAATCCACAGAGGAAATGAGAGTTTCTCCAGCGCTTCTCCAACTTTTACCAGGTATGAAGCAGTCAGTGCTGTACAGTGCAACAAGGCACAGTCCATTTACATGATACATCACTGTATTCAATCCTATACATTTGTAGAATAAATTTCTGACATATATAGATTTTTGGTATGGGACTGTAAGTGAAACAGACACATTTTGCACGGATGTCTTCTATCTTTGTCTTGTCTCTCATTTTAACATGTAATCTCGCATCATTTATCAGATAAAAACAATTGGTCATGCGCTTGTGTTTCTTGGTCGCATACTTGTTTGTCTTGTGACCAAACAATGATTTTAAATCTTACTTTTTCTTTATTTAAACATATTGCTCAAATAAATATTCCATAAATATTATATTAAATATTACTCGAAGAATTTGATATGATCTCAATGGAAAGGATTGGCCTGTGAGCAAAAAGGAAATGTTCCATTTGTTGCGATATCTAAAATTGGCTTGCTGCCTCGGTTTCTTGATCCTATGATACTGTAGAATTGTAATTTTGTACATTTTTTTCTTCTGTAAGCTCCTATTCAGTTGGACATAGCTGGTCCACTATTTACACTGCCGACACAAAGTGTCTTTTGTTAGGTTATTACTCTGCAGCCTTGTAGACTTGTAAGGGTTGAGCTGCAAGGCCAAGCTCACAGCCAACATTGTGAGTAGCGCAGGAACTAGTCACATGATCATAGGCGTTGTGTACAAGTTTTTTTTTCCCTGTGCATTCATGCATTCATCTGTGTAAACTCATTTGACAGGTCGTGATTAGCTTCAGGTGCAGTTTCAAAATGGCACGCAGTGTTTGGAAGTGCCCACATCAGCAGGACTTGGACCTGCTTAAGCTTTTTGTTGTTTTGTTTGGTTAATAACATTGTTTCTCCTCACCTCTGGTTACTCAATAGGATGACCTTGATATTCAATATTAGCCCATTGAAAGCTTTTAGATTTGGGTGTGTTGTGGTTGGTCTGCTGCTTCTTAGTGGGAGTTACTTCTCCTGTTTCTACCTCATGTGACAGAGGTTAGCATCACTCCTCGGGCTTGTCACATCACAGCTGCCCTCCAAACAGAGCTCTGTGACCTGCTGTAGCCTTCAGCTCCTATGCTCTTAGATGGGCCTGCAGGGACTTATACCACAAGCTCATAAGCACAATTTTAATCCCTAGGCCTTCTGCATTATTTTACATTATGGTTTTACCTGCACATTGATTGGAAGAAAACCCATACCCAGGAAGAATCAATTTTAAAACTAATAATTTGCTACAAGTAAAATGAGTAAAATTTAAGTATTTTTTTTCATAAATAGTGACCATGTGGTACAATGAAAGAATGTTTGTTTGCATTATTCAGTTGTAATAATTGCATTATATTTAAAAAATATATCATTTATAATTTGAAGACTGCAGAAATATTCAATCTGAACTGCCTGATGTGCACATGGACGTGAAATTAGACCATGTAAATACATGATTTGAAAGATTTTTGCAAAATACCTAATTGATTCTGTTCTGAAAGATGTTGCTAAGCAATCTCTTAATTAAAGCATGAAGACACAAGCAGTTAGAGTAATAAACATGACATTAAAAATCGTAACCCTAAATATCCTAGAGGGTCAGAGTACAGTATCGGTGCCATAAAGTGGTTGGCAATATGGCGGTATTTTCTGTAGTCATATATCGCACTGCACATGATGCTAACATGACAAGCAGCAGCCTTAGTCAGACATTGGCTGACTTCTGGATGATTTTAGTTTGCCATAATATCACGATCAGCACAGCAAGCAAAGAATAAAGAGAAATATTTCCTCTGTTGAATTGGAGCACGCCTAGTCAAACTCTGTTATGTAACGTTTGTTTTTAGCCTGGCATTTCCTTCTTCGTCTGTGACGGCCTGAACAGAAGCACAGAGTCCTGTTTATAGGCCACTTGTAAGAGCACAACTGAGGAGGGATGTTTTGCTTTGCTTTTTTATAAATTGTAATGTTCATCAGTGCAGATAATACTTTTTATGAATGAATTGTAAACATATTATTGTGTCTGTAATGTTCTGTACCTGTAGATTTAACTTTAAGGAAAGTTTCTTCCTGTTTTTCATTCAGAAATGTGTAAGACTGACAGCAACCACTTGTGCGAAATGGCTTCTGTGTAGCTAACTATTCCAATGCCTGGACGAGTCTATCACCAGATTTGTCACCAGAGAGTAAAGTGTGTGGGGAATATTGAGCTGACTTGGGAAACTGTGACTCATGGCTGAATCTAGAGCAGGGCAGTGTTCAAACACAAACAGAAACAAACCCCTGGTCCAGTTGCGAGTTTACATTTTAGATGTGAATTTACAACAGCATTTTTGTCTTAGGAAATCAGTGCAATTCTTGTTTGGTGACATATTGGTGAACAGAAGAATGTAGGTAGCGGAACTACAGTGACGGCGAAAATAATTTTGATCAGTGTTATTGTGAGTCAGTGCTAGTGAGAAACAGGCTATGTCTTTGCATCAGAATAATTTTATTGGAGGAGGTGGCTCTGACTTTGCTCTGGTCATAGTCATCTCTTCTCTTGCTCCGTCCTCTATTTTTGCCTCCTCCAGCCGCAACCAGGGCCCTTCCTGTCAGCAGTAGCTTTCAGTAGCTGTAAATCACTAGTGTTTGAGTGTGAGTTTATGTGCGTGTGGGTCAGGGCTCTGTATTATTCATGCGTGTGTGTTGTGCAGTGGGCGTGACATGAGCGCTTTAGCGGGCAGGCGGACCACAGCACTGAGCAGCACCGACTCTCCTGACCTACTTTCTCTCTCCCGCCTCTCTCTACAGCTGGCGCCGAGTGAACACCAGATCAAATGCCTACCATTCCAAGCTCTTTGACATTATTACAGCATTCCAGCTGCACTTTTGCACTTTTTTATTTAATTCTGCAACAGCTTTAAAAAGGATGTTGCCAAGGCTGCATTTTGTTTGCTGTTCCTCATCTAAGTTTAGTGTACAGCTGTCGAGTCAGCACAGTGGACTTCGGAAGTTGGTCCCTCCCACATTCCAGAGGTGTCCAGCTGCACACAGTAGCAGCTGCAGCGTTAACAGCTTCAAGCCACACCCACCTCTGCTGAAGTCACCCACTTCCGCTCACTGTCACTCCAAAACTCAGTCGACCTTAAGGCCTGACTTTGTTTTCACTGGTCAAAGACGACATAGAACTTTAGGTTACAAAGATGAAACATGATTGACAGTACACCTGTCCACACCTTCAGCAAAGAACACATGTAATTACAAAAGTTCACAAACTATCACCCGCAAATGATGTCGCCATTTCAACTTTTATTTACGCTATAGTACTATGTGCTAAGCAAATATTTAGGTTCACAAGAGTTTACAACATAACTGTATATTTTGTGCTGCTTGAAAAGAAAAATACAGTTTGTAAAAATGTGTCCAGGGTTCTGTGATTGGCATACCTTAATCTTAGTCTTTTGTTTAATGCAAAATAAAAAGTAGAACTAATAGTTATAGAGTCAACTAATTATTGATACAATGTCACAACTGTGAGTATGGTCATAAAACTTGAACCATGATCTTATTCTTGTAATTATATGCTAAAATTTCCATGCGGTGATTCACTATTTTATTTCTTGAATTCAGCTCTATGTTTAAAAATAATTTTTCCTGTCCACACCTCCTATTTGCCAGCCTCAGCAATGCTCTGAGTGAGTGACAAGAGGATTTAACCAATTGCAATGCAGTGTGAAGTTTCAGAAGAAGCAGATTACTTTTTCAAGGCAATATAAAGAGTACATAAATTGTGATAAAATCTGAAAATTTTAATAATATTTTTTTTGACATGTCACTCACACCTACTCACAGTGAAGATTTGCTTTTTACTTTTCTATTAATGTGAGTTAGAATAGACGATAAATTACTGTATTGAAACTAATTTATGAGAGTGAAACAATGGCTCAAGAGAAGATTTATACCACAAAAACTATACAAAATAATTCTACAATATTGTTAAAAAAAAAAAAAAAATCACCCGTAATAAATAAACAGCAATATTTTCGCACTTAGTTTGCATCTGTAGGGCCATTTACTGAAAATGGAGCCTGCATGGCAAAATTTCAAAACTACTTGTATAATATATTTGTAGTTTTTATTTAAGGCTGTATATATTATATTTTAATAGGATGTTGACCAGCTTTCAAGAAATGTTGATTTTCAGGGAGGAACGGTTATTAAAGAGGACATGTTATTTGAGTACGGTTGTTGTCAGTGATCACTTTTGATTTTAAGGGTCTTTCCTGCAAAAGATGAAGGTTTTGTCACACACGTGACGATTTGTTATATGCAAAAAAAATTTAAATATTCATAGTTCTTGCTTTATCCTATAATATTTGTACTGTTGTAAATCACTTTGCACATGAGCCGAAATTAGCATAAAAAAATCTAGGCATAAACAAAGTGTGATTGAGCAGTGGAGGGAAGCGAAGGAAATGTTGCCAACAAAGTGTCGAATTTACAGCCAAGTTTAGTCTTTTTACATACTTTATTGTTTATATTTAAGGTATACAGTAGTGGTGTAACGGTACGTGTATTCGTACCGAACCGTTTTGGTACAGGCCTGTGCACGAGTGAGTTTGTATAGTTTCTGTGCGTTTACATTCAGAACATATGCAGCTACATGGACACTCGGCTTCTCCAACACGATATACACACAGACCAGACTCACGATGAGAACACCTCCCTCTGCCACAGAAAGAACACAGATAATCCACTGAGTCATGTCCTTTAGTCCCAAAGAAGCTGATCGCATCAGCGCAAAAGGAGCGAGCTGTTTTTTTTTTTTCAGGGCTTATAATATGGAAATGAGCCATGTTTCGTTTCTGTAAAACGTAAACTATTGTGCGCAAAGCTGCATTAAACACATTATAATATAAAACGAGCTGATGTGACTCTATTGTAGTTATGGGTTATATGTTGCAAATTTGAGTTTATTTATGCAAAAGATTTTAATTAATAATCTAATGCTGTGTAAAACTTGTTTTTACAGTGTAAAAAAAGTTCTTATGAAGTATAAATGGGCCTTGCTGGCTTTACTTTTTGAAAAGTTTTGACTTGTTATTTCCTATATTTCACACTTGGTCACACACGTGACAGACCTGTCACACACGTGACACACACATTATGTTCTCATTTAGTTTTGGTTATTCACATTCACATTATGTTAGTTTTGGTTATTCACATAAATTTCTGTTTTAGTTTAATAAACTACCAACTGATGTAGTATATAGTTAAGTATTAGTTAAGATTACTTTAAAAATCAATTTTTGTGAGTCACACACGTGACACACACACTTGCCTCAGTATCTCTAAGAAAACATATGAAAAATCTAAACTACTTGTATATGCTGATAGAGCTAACCTAAGATAATATGAATATCCTATAATTTATAAGATTTCCATTAATGCCTAAGCTTGAAGCCAGGAAGAACAACATAATTGTTGTGTGAATGTCACACACGTGACGGGAGAATTGCCCTGTAATGAATCATAAAAGTTATGAATTCAACCTTTTATGGCTCAAATCTTATAGTAAAAAAAATGTTGTAAATAGCTTCAGTTAGCTTGTATTTCTAAAAAAAAAAAAAAAAAAATCCCAGTAGTGCAAAGAAAATGTATATATGATAAATATTGAGCCCTCCCAAGTGAAAAACAGCCTTTTGCCAGCCAGGGCCACTTTCCCCTTTTTCCCTTTTTAATGCAAATACTGAAGAGCCCGGAGATTATTATACATGCAGAACCTTTTTTTCTCCATTTTTAAAAACTTCAGGGAGAAACCCCAGCATCCTGCTTCACCTCTGCTTTCCCCTATTGAGGACATATTTTAATTGATTGTTACTCAGTTACATTTTAAAATTTCTCTTGTAGATACATTTTTGCATATTATTCTTTGTAGTGAAAGGGTAGAGTGTGACAGTTTTCAGTCAAGGTGTTGTTGTTGTTTGAGGTAAACAGACAGATTTCCAGTGGAGCTCGTGACATGGGAGGTTAAGTCCTAGAGATTACGGATAGTTAAGCAGGACACTGGGCCACTGGCATTATGCTAAGTGCATTAGATGACCTGCCTCATTGAAACAAGGCCAATTGATCACTCCTTCAGATGACAGCAGTGAACTTTATTGCAGCCTGTGTTGAGTTAGGGGCCTACATGAGGGAAGCAGATTTCTGATTTCTGACCGATGATAATCTCTTGAGAATGCAAGCACTTCCTGGAGATGTCACTTTAACAGATGCTTTTAAAAAAAGGAAATATGTCCTCCTTTTTATTGTTGTAAGGTTATGTTTACTATAAACTGAGTGGTGCTGATGTTAATTAAATGCAAACCTTAAAAGGCACACTATGCAGCTTTTCTGTCATAATAGTCTCCATGATATTGCTTTGTGTCGGACGCTCCACCATATGACATTAAATGTATCTATATTCAGGGAAGCATGTGGTGCCACCAGGTTATGCTACAGGTCTGATCTGTGGAGAGACAATTCCACTCACATTAATAATGTATGTTTTCACATTATTTTCTTTGCCATTAAACTTATCTGTTGTATGTACAGGTGTTTTATTATCATAATGTGGTATATTGCAGCCAAAAACATCTCCATGACAAGAAGCAGCTGGCATACTCTCCACCAGAAAAGTTACATAGTCCATCCATCCATCTTCTCCCGCTTAATCCGGCTGGGTCGCAGGGGCAGCACGCTTCCCATTACACTGTGCACCAGAAGTTACATAGTGCACCTTTTAAATATGACATTGAAGCAAGTTTAGTTTGTTGTTGCATGCACAGCCCACCGTAATTGGATTTGAACCAATCGCTGTAAAGCTGTCGCACTGACACATTCTCAGCAGGGCAGTGGAGCACACACAGACAACCCCTAGCCCCCCTCCCCCAACCCACCTCATCCCACCTCAGACGAGAGACTTATTAGCAGTGCATAACGGGGGAAGCCTCTCATTAGCTCTTTATGAAATGTATATGACCCTGCTGTCAAGAGCTGAGAACAAGCAGCTGATGTGGGCAAATTCAAATGTTAGAACGTAATTACGAGTTTGAATTTTGGAGTATAAAAAGTTCAGGAAACACACCTTATTAAGGATGTATTAAGAAATCCATCTATTTGAATTAGGAATGTCATATTTTAGTTAAAACATTTGTGGCACAAAAAAAAAAAAAATCACAATTATTGACCCCAAACAACAGTGATATACTACAACTCTTTAACTCATGTCATCTGATCTGTTAATGGGAATCTCTGGAATATCTTAAGATTACTTAAGATCTTAAGACTATCTTAAGATATCATAAGATTACATATTACTTCTACTCTGATACTATTGTGTACTGTGTCATTACCTCCTTTTGACTAAATATTTGTAGCATTAATGACTGTGGATCATAATGAGTCTGTGCAGGTCAATTGTTTACATGTCCATAAAGTTAAATATCTTTCCTGTGCATGGGTCTCTGCCTTGGCCACTCCTCAACATGAGTGATGTGTGGAATAATAAACAGCGAGATGACTCCGGTAATCCGTCAGCACAAAAGTGGAGAACGGAGACTTATTGACCACTGTGCGCTCAGAAAGCTCTCAGCTCCTCTGCCGTGGTGAGACGATGTGCTAAGAGCCTCTGTCTGCTTTGCGTTTACCCTAAATGCTGCTAGACCTCAGACTTTGATGTTATGCTTAGGTTTTCTCATTCTGCTATGCCTGCATGTTTTCCTGCTCTACAATGAAAAGTGAACTGTGATCAAATTTGCATGTTTGTTACATTTTTTTTTCTGTTGTCAAAGTGGGTGGATATTTACAGAATCACAAAGTTGCACAGGCCTAGCTTCTATCCTTTGTCGGTAGTGTTGCTGTGAGCTGCTGCTTTAAGAAGGGGGTGTGTACTGCTGTCGCATGGATGCAGCAAAGTTCAGCGATCCCTTGTGGTGGCTTTTAGGAAATATATCACATGTTTACCCAACAGCTGACTTCAGGAAATATTTGCAGTTTCGTCAAGTGTTATTTTCCAACACATCTTGCTTTAGGATGTGACCTTTGGCTCACAAAGTATTTAAAGGCTGACTGTGAACAATGGAGTGCAGTCTTCTTTTTTCCCAATAAACCTGAGGTAGAGAGAAAAGAAGGATGCATTGAGTTGGACAAGAAAAGTTTGTAGAGTTTGCGTACCGTGAATAATGGGGGTAGTGAGAGTATGACTAGAAAGCCAAAGCTGAAGAAGTGGTTCAAGGCACACTGTGACACTGTGTTTACTATAGTATTATTTCAGGCATTAACAATCACTTTTTAAGAAACAAAAAACATTGTTAACTTTTTTTTTCTCTGTTAACTAGTGTTAATACTTAGTGGTCGCTTTAATAAAATGTTCCTGTACGATAGTAAATACACAGAAAAACATATTCTATGTCATCTACATAATTATAACCTATTCTTTTGGTTACACACAATAGGAGTAACTATTGACTTAAAAGTTGATTTTTGTTGTTTTTTTGCAGTAAATGCAGTAAATTACTTAAACAATTTCTTACAGCATGAACAAATATACACTTACTTATTGACTTATTTTCTTCTGTACCCTCTCTAGTTCTTCCACTCGTAAGGATAGCAGCAGTGCTCCAACCTCGGCACAAGGCAAAAGCAACACTCATAAAGTCTGCCTGGTGTGTTCTGATGAAGCGTCAGGCTGTCACTATGGCGTCCTCACCTGTGGCAGCTGCAAGGTCTTTTTTAAGAGGGCAGTTGAAGGTACATAACACTGCCACCTGAAGCTCACCAGAAGTGACAAACCATGCCTGTGTTAAAATAAGTCTGTCACTTAATGTTGGCCAGTAACATTTCTTTGTGCTGCAGGGCAACATAATTACCTATGTGCTGGCAGAAATGACTGCATCATTGACAAAATCAGGAGGAAGAACTGTCCCGCTTGCCGTTTTCGCAAGTGTCTTATGGCTGGCATGAACCTGGAAGGTCTGTAGCAATGATGGTCACACAATTAATGCCCATTTCCCCCCATTCATTAATTAATAATGATGTATGCATGCCTTTTTGTAGCTCGTAAAATCAAAAAGAATCGTCTAAAAGGTGTGCAGCAGAATAACGTGCCCGAAGTGCTTCAGACTTCTCCACCTGTTGAGACCCGCTCCCTTGTGCCCAAATGTATGCCCCAGCTTGTGCCCACCATGCTGTCCCTGTTGAAAGCTATCGAGCCTGAGACCATATATGCGGGCTACGACAGCACACTGCCTGACACGTCCACTCGCCTAATGACCACACTCAACAGACTGGGGGGCAGACAGGTCATCTCTGCCGTCAAGTGGGCCAAGTCTCTGCCAGGTTTGTGCTGGACTCTCTCTGGATGGGAAGAAAGAAATGTGCATTTTATTATTGGGATTTATTAAGAGCAATTATGTTATAAGGATAAGACTACTACAACTAATATTACATTTCTTTCTATAGATCTGTGTATAAATTTGTCAATTAAATTAAATTGCATTCTTTAGTTGATATTTAATTGGTTATTAAGGAGGCTTTTTGAGGTGGGCAAAAGTAGCAGTTGTCTCCTGCATTAATGTTTTGTTTAAAAGTCATTTGTTTTCTTTCTTCAGGATTCAGGAACTTGCATCTTGATGATCAAATGACCCTACTGCAGTGTTCCTGGCTCTTTCTCATGTCCTTTGGTTTGGGATGGAGGTCCTATCAGCAGTGTAATGGTGACATGCTCTGCTTTGCTCCAGACCTCGTCATTAATGAGTAAGTATTTTATTAACCTTTACTAACCTTTAATTAGGCCATGGTAAATACTATATTGACTTATCATCCAGTATATGTTGATAATAATTGGGGGGTCTGCATATAACTTGGGGAATTTTTCATAGAACTAGTGGGGGACGTTTTGTCATTTTTCTGTACTCTTCTGTACTGCAATAACATTTGAGCTGTAGAGGGTCAAATACATCATTCATTCACTCATAGACGCAAACTCTCTATTCAGTTATTTATTGCAGTTGGTGTTTTTAACCATATGGTACATTTAGAATTGTTTTCTGGGGATAATTCTGCTGTATGGTTATTGTGTCAATGGCTTAAATTAGTTTTAATATTATTGTTTATCAACTGTATTTACATGAGCAATACACCACACTTTTGTTACTATGACAGGCCTACCCTTTATTAATGATATTTGTATTTTTGCAATCATACTTTTGGGGAGAACTTTGAGCACTTGTCATCATGTCATCTGTGTTTGTTTATATTCACACTCTGCTAATGCTATGTGGAGCATGTTTGTCAAAAGTTGCACCTGCCTGTCAGTTGTCACCACAAATTAGCATTTCAGCCTCTCTCGAAGCATTATTATTCTGCATGTAAACTACACTCTAGGGGGAGAGCATCTGCCATGGCAAGTGTGCCATGGCATAGTCATTATAACCTCAAAAATGCAAATCAAAATAAACAAGATCAATGGAGTTTATTGGTCCCACAGTGTGTAATTTTGGGTAATTTCAGTGTTGCAGCAGTAAGCTACAAGAACTCGCTGCAGTACAGTAATTCAAAAATATGATTCAGGAATTCTAAATAAACCTTTTACTAAATGTTAAACTAGAATATCAAAGTAAGATGTTAAATAGAGTAGAGAAATAAGAATATATAAATACTAAAGTCACTATGGCTGGTTATGTGCAGTACAGTTTGTACCAAACATGTTCTTGTTAAATTGTAATTGTGAAATTTAAAAAATGGAAATATGATATTCTGATATTTCATGTACTCTCACTTTGGTTTCAGGGACAGAATGAAGCTGCCATTCATGACTGACCAGTTTGAACAGATGCTGAAGATTTCCAGTGAGTTTGTTCGTCTACAAGTCTCTCATGATGAGTACTTGTGCATGAAGGTCCTGCTGCTGCTCAGCACAGGTAAAGATCACTCCACAGGCATGTTCACTGTTAATTTCAAATGGGTTTTAGTATCTGTTTTACACATTATTAGTAAGTGAAAGTAACATAAATATTACAAAGTTGGAAATGTTTTCCTGAATAGCTTTGGAATATTCATGAGCTGTATCAGGCTTAGTGCAAAAACAACACAAAACACATTTTGTGTTGAAAATTGGATTCCATCATAGAAGAAATGGCATTGGCATCTAGTTTTGAGTTTTATTTTTTGTATTGAAAAGGAATTTAATATTTTATCATTGTAAACATAGTCTGTATTTGCCTGATTCTGCCAAACCCTATATTGGTCCAGATTTCCTATTAGGCTGTTGCACATTAAGCATCACTCAAACTCAATCTAAAAATGGCTCAGATTAAAGTTTGCATATGTTTTTGCAGTGCCAAAGGACGGGCTAAAGAGCCAGGCTGTGTTTGATGAGCTTCGGATGTCCTATATAAAGGAGCTGGGCAAAGCAATAGTAAAAAGAGAGGAAAACTCCAGTCAGAACTGGCAACGCTTTTATCAGCTCACCAAGCTTCTGGATTCCATGCATGAGGTATAAACTATTACATTTGAAAAGTATTGTAAAGTACAGGTTTCTTCAGATGCAGCATTAAGTAATAGGAATATTAAACTTTAATATAAATTAAGTCAATAAATCATCCGGACTCTCATTACAACATATGCACTAACAGCATGTTACATTGCTTAAATTGTTACTTATTCCCATGGTTCAGTCCCACTGCTGCCAGTAGATGGCATGCTAACGCAAAATCCAATCAAATACTCAAAAATATGTTTAAAGGCTCAACACAATACAGATAATGTATGTGCTGTTTAAGTTAAAAATGTGTTATATAATTGCCATTTGAACATTAATTAAAACATGT
Organism: Scartelaos histophorus; assembly: GCA_000787155.1. NCBI lineage: Eukaryota > Metazoa > Chordata > Actinopteri > Gobiiformes > Gobiidae > Scartelaos > Scartelaos histophorus. Next base: position 33,244 of record JACN01130914.1, read on the forward strand.
GTTTCCTCAGATGGTTGGTGGACTTCTCAATTTCTGTTTCTACACATTTGTTAACAAGTCCCTGAGTGTGGAGTTCCCAGAGATGTTGGCTGAGATCATCAGCAACCAGTTACCAAAATTCAAAGCTGGGAGTGTGAAAGCGCTCCTGTTCCACCAGAGATGACTGAGTTCTGCCCAAACACAATGCCTTAAACATCCTTCACCACCAACCCCACCCCAGGACAACATGAGCACTAAAGACCCCCCACCAGTCAGTTTGGTTTCCCCTGGCATTAGCACACCGGTCTAGAGGGGAGCAGAGGAGGTACAAAAGTTTGTGGAGGCCACAGCTTTTGGCTTTAGTCTAGGACTCGGTGCGCACTACATAGGAATCGTTTTGTATAATCAGAGAAATAGGCTAACATCCACCTTGTCTCAGGTTTATTACCTTCAAATTCTTAAACAGATCTTAAATAGATAACTCCTATAGAGAAATTCTGGTGGTGTTTTCTACATTTTCATATAATATAAATATTAACTTTTTTTCAGGTCATTGTTACCACAAAGGGTAGCGGAGCTTAATTAAAAACATGCTCTCTTAATTAGAACTTTGGACTGTAAGTTTCTTGTTAGTTTTTAGAGGTTGAAATGTTGTTTTTAGTCATAAACAAAATGTGTTTTTTTTTTTCAGTCAGTTAAAAATCATGAACATTTTTGATACATGTGACCCACATGTGCTGATTTCAAGGATGATTTCTCCCACAAGCAAAACTCTTCCAAGTTTACACATTGTAAAAAAGGGAAAATGATGTGCCTTTTTTCTTCAAATATCATCCTCTCCATTTCTTCCTGCTTGTCAAAGGCATGCTTCTCCACTTCTGCCCTGAGCATATAGTGATTGTACTTCATATTAACATGCAGTCACAATGTTTCTTTTTCAGTAGCTGTGTTTGTCTTTAGAAGTGGCAGCTCAATCCTCCTCTGGAGAGATGATCTGCATTTTTGAGTGTGAATATTGAAAGCCGATTTTCCTCAAATGCAATCTCCCGCACGCTAAATTTTTGAGTGCGATGTGAGCACTTTGTATCCTCCGAAAGGCTTTAAAAGACTGCTTCCTTGTATTAGTCTTTAAATTTTTTTTACGTTTTTATTAAGAAATGGCCCACTATATTTTAGCCCCTCTGCTGCCCTGATAGTTAAGTGGAATGTGACAAAATACCTGCGTCAACCAATCAAAAAACCAGGAGGAATTTCACGTTGTCTGCGTAAATGTTAGCATTATTGTTGTTTAGTTATTTTTAACATTGCTCCCACCATACAAAGCACTGTCCCTGCTTTGTTTATGCTGTAAACCTAAAGGTGTCATTCTGTCATTCTATGACAGAAAAGGCATGTTGTAAATGACTTACCATGGGACCTATGCATTTTTGTTTTGGTACATTTAATGTTGAAGAGTGCATTAAACACACCATAGATTAATTGCAGAAAAGTCTTGCATAGTTGGCCATAGCGTGACCACTTTTTACCACATACAGCACTCTGTAGCCACCTTGACAGGTCTGCCGCATGTCCTCTGTGTCGAGTATATTTGCACATGTGTCCCAATGTTAAGCACTCAGCATTCAACCCCACCAACAGTGGATGTCATCCAGTGCCAAATCCTTGTTTCATCTTCTCAGTGATGCTGGAAGTATGTCAGTATTTGTGAGTAGAACCTGATTGTGAAGTGGTAACAATGGCCCAGTTTACCCAATCCTTAAATCTCTGAAATCAGCTATGGAAGCACTCGGATGTGTTGTTGTGTGATCACAAAGGAATTGTCTTGCTATTGTTTTGTCAGTGAGGATTTGAAATGTGTTGCAATATCCCGTTCACCCCGTTAACACCAGCACTTAAATTATTGGCCTTCGAAAAGAAATGACATGTTTGTGTTTAAGCACAAAAAGATAAATGAACTGTGAATTAATGAACTCCTGCAGATCAAATGTGGCACTTTGTTCAAATTACACAAAAATCTGTCATAGTGAGTGGCTATAAAGTATAAACTGGTGCTTCTAATTGTCAAAATAAATGTAGAGCTGAAAATGTAGCTTTGGAAAATGTTCAGCTAACACACAGTAACCATGCAATTTTAATTCATGCTTAAGGTTTTAAACATGTTTCATATACAACAACCGTCTGTATGCCCGTTACTTGTTCTGTATGAACCAAGGCGTCGAGTTTGGATTCCTCAGTGTCTGTCTCTGTTTTGTGTTTTTATTGTCTTTAATGGACTGTTAATAGATCTGATTCTTTTCTTATATCCTGCCCAACATTGGTTGAGGCACCTGTCTTTATTTCTGGTACAAATCCATAATCTCTGTCGACTGCCTACGCGTCACACGTGGGTTACTTTCACATTCAGTGTATCCAAAATCTCTGCTGCTGCTTTTCTGTTTACAGGTAAATATTTGAACTCACACACTTGCCTCCTTTCATACAAATATTACCCTCAGTCTGTATGGCATTGAGGACTACTATATATGCAATAGAAATAACAGTGTATCACCTTAACATAACAAACTATGGCTGCTTCCTGTTTCAGTTTCACAATATATAAGCTATTTGAGATTCACCATAAACCCTTATCTCTGCAGGTCAGATTTTCAGGAAAACCGACTCAGAAACCAGACTGCACAAAAACCCATTTGTTTTAAGTTCAACAAGCGACCAAAGCAAAGACAACTAACCCACTGTCCGTGTAAGCTATTCTACACTCGTACACAACTGTACAGATCATTTGTGTTATTACTTTTTTTATTCTAAAGTGACAGCTTTGGTCAATATCTGTAATACTGTGAATAGGGTAGAAGTCAGTCTTTTTCCACTCTAAAAACTGTTTGTGAAAGTAATCAACCAGCTTGAATCTAAAAAAAATTGCACTACCCAAATATTGTTTGAAAATCTATTTTGTATAAAACATATGCAGACATTACCTTTTGGAAAATTATCAAGGGCCGATCATGTTTCACTGGTTTATGCTTTCTCTAAAGCTCTGTTTAGCTTAAAGATTTGAATATGTACATATAATCCATTGTAAAGAATATGTGGTGTACTTGTCTCCTGATAATAGTTTTTCTATACCCTGTGTACTATTTCTCCTATAGTGTGAGCCCTGTTCCTCTTTTCCTCCACTGATTAAAGGTCGAACTGTTGCTTTTGGCCTGTTTGTTTGTTTTGTTAATCCCTGTGTGAAATATGTTTTTACCATAAACCTGTTTGCTTTAACATGTTATTGTTGATGGGACAGCTGCTCTCAGATTTTATCAAGTGTCAAAGTGAGGAATGTGAAATGATTAGATTCTGGTGTATTTAAACCCATTTTTTGCTAAGTGGTAAACAGGTATTTTTGGGGAAAGATCTTTGCACAAAACATAATGAAGGAGCCCTAAGCTGTCAAGTGGACATTATTGATACTTCAAATGTAAAACCCTTTGTTGCCTTAAAGGTTTTAGAGATGGCCCAGCGATTTAAACCACTGTCACTGATCCCACTTAAGATTATACCATTCATGTGGCACCTTTGAGATATTATGTACAAAACAGGATCACACTGATACTCCTTTATTGGGGGTCGTGTCTTTCTGGGCTATAAATATGTCATCTGTTGCTATTTCAAACTCAAAAACATTGACAAACATACATATAGTAGAACATTTTATCATGTTCCACCACACTGCCAAAAAACTGACCAACTTTTACAACTAGACTCATCACCTACTTGAGGATGAAGAGGCGCATCAAAAGTCGAGAGCGCGCATCTTCTGCGCGTGTGGTCTTAATGCGCGCCCCCGAGGTTGTACCTGATCTCCGCATAGGACCGAGCCGCGGGTACCAGACTCTACCCCCGTAAATCGGGCCTCTGCTCGGACAGAACCCCAGCTCCATCAGTGTTCCCCGGTGATCATGATGGACCGAGACGCAGCGGAGCAGAGGGCGGACTTCAGTGCCTTTTTGCCCGACTACAGCCGACTCACCCGGCTGTACTGCATGAATGGCGGACATCACCTCCAGCTCCTTCCCGATGGGACAGTGCAGGGCCAGAGGGACGATGGGGACGTGCACAGTAAGCGTGACTCTGGATCCACTGCAAGACTCGCGCTTCAAAATACATTATAAGCGTTGTAGGCATTGATATTGAATCGAAACTAATAACAAAACTCTTCCCCCCCTTAGCCTTTTTAAAGCTCAAAGCTGTGGACATTGGTGTTGTGGTCATATTTGGGAAGGAAGCTGGAATGTACCTTGCCATGAACAGTGAGGGTCGTTTGTACAGCTGTGTAAGTTGCCTTTGAATGTAACAACATAATCGTCATAAACAACAAGCCATCATGTTTAAACAGTTGTTTTCTCTTTTTCAGCCAACAGTAAGTGAGGAATGTCATTTCCTGGAGAAGCTAGAAGAAAACCATTACAACACATATCAGTCCAAAAAATATAAAGAGATGAATTGGTATGTGGGTTTGAAAAAGAACGGAAAACCTAAATTGGGTCCAAGGACCCACATCGGACAGAAAGCCATCTTCTTTCTTCCCAGACAAGTGCATGGTTCAGAGACCTGATCAAACCTTCAACAATCAATAATGAATGTAAAGTATAACACATTAACACCAAAGCAATGTGAAGACCAATAACTGAAGATTGTGTCTGTACTACTAACCCACTAACACTAAGTAGAACTTGTTAATACCAATTGTTATGAACTTAGCTCAATACTGAAGTAGGACTACATGCTGATGGGACATGTCCAAAGCACTTGGCCCAAGGTTCATATTAGATAGATATCCCAATACGAGCTTAGTTGTTAAAATCATAGAGCTATCTTTGGGATTTGTGGCAAAGGGTTATTATGATCAAAGGCTTCCTGACTGGACATGTCCCCTCAGATTTTGAGGTACAGGAGAACCCACCCTAGATATTCCTAGATAGAATTATCACATTGGTCCGATGTATACATGTGGAAAGAAACACATTCCGTTATGACAGGTAACTATACTTATGAAAACATCAAAACAACTCTCATCTAAATAGCAGAAATGGTTTGAGAAAAATTGTTGAAATGTGACATTTATTAATACTTATTTCTGTACAATTTCATAACAGCAAAACCGCATGGATGCAGCTCATCATAGAAATAAGCTTTTGTCAAAGTAATTGGTTTACCATGACAATGCAGTAAGATTAAAGCATACATATCCAAATCCACATTTTCACAGATATGATTACTACAGTTTGACATGCCTGTTATGAACGTCATGATGACTACTAAACCCTCTGTTTTAAAAGTTTGTTTCTAAAAGTGCATTTGCATTAACATTCTTTAATATACTCTATATATCATAATCTTACATTGTAGCCTTAAAACAAACTTCCTTTGATTTTAAAAACTTAAATTCGGTAAAAATATACACCTGAAGCATGCTTTGTACTCAGTTTAAAATGCTTTTCCACTACAACAAACTTGATCAGGTTGTTGTTTCTGTATGAACTAGAGAACTGGGCAGGGCCATGATAAATTACCATAAAAATTTCGGTCAATCAAAACGCTCAGGGCTTTAGGGGATTTAGGGCTCTGTTTTTTCTTGCTTGTTCCTGAAAATTCAAACACCCTTTCTGTCAAATTATTTCCGATTGGACAGTTTTACCCAAACATCTAATACAGATTACCCGGTACACTGCATTTGATAAAACGCTTAATTACAAGCATGTATGTTTTTATGGGGGCCCTGAACGTCCTTTTTATGACTAAATGCGGCAGACAACACTGCCCTCTACTGGCTGGAAAACTGACAACACTACTAAAGCCAACAGGTGAGTTTTCATCTACAGTTTGTAGCTGCAGAAGATAAGGGGTTTATTTCACAATAAATTGTGTGGCAGAAAAATCGGTCAATGTCAGAGTATTCTGCATGCATAAACCTGTTGGCTTTCAGGCAAAAGTTGCCAAAATAGGACAGCTGCATGCTTGTATGCTACCATCAAATGATTTAAGGCATTACTTAGACATTACAAAGACGTAATTAGCACATAACATTCGCCACTAATGATTACACATAGGAACTATTACAAACCACTACTTTCCATTAATAAAGTAAACAAATAAAATACATTTGATTCCTGAATATTGTGTTGAGATATATTCACCTACAACTTGCCTGTCTTCATTTTACTTAGTTGCTCTTCTTGGTCACATTCAGTTCACCCACCCTTCAAAGCTGAAAAGGAGAAACAGTGTTTTAATGGCCTGTAGAAAGTATGATTAACAACAGTAACCTAGAATGTGCATTAAGCATATTACCTCTAATAAATGAAGAGGACTCTTGTTCGGGGAAGAGAGGCATATGTGGTATCTGCCAGTTTGCGCACTCTTGAGTAGTTGATAAAACCCCTGATGAACAGCATGAAGCCTGAGGAGACAGAAAAATTATAAAAAATATTTAAGCATAATCAATTATAAAGAATTCATTAAACACGCCAATCTGTATTCTCACCCAGGGCAAGGAAGACCCACCACAACCAGTACTGTCCATCAAAGTAACCAGGGAAGTAGGTAGAAAACTAAAAGATCATAAGCAGTGACAATAAATGCTTGTACTATATTCCATTTATATAACTTTAAAAAATGAATGACAGCTCTTACCCTGACAATAAGAACCCATTTGATGAGAGACAAACCAAAGCCCGAGATGGCTCCATATCGGCCAGCAGCCGATGTGGTCAAACAGAAAGACAAGAAGAAACCAATCCAATTGAAGAGGAATGCCACTGTAGAAACAAAGTGAGGGTTGTTTGTTTACAATGGTCTTCACTAAATTATATAAAAAGGAATGTGTCTCTCTCTTACTGAAGAAAGTGAGCATAAATATTCCGTCATTTCCTATTCGAAGCTGATCCGCATCTTCAAAGTCATCTCGGGCAACCAAGTCTTCTTCCTGGGGAACACAAAAAAGGGTAATTCACACATAGATGATGTGAATTATAAATGAAGATGATGAAAGGATCACACGGCCTAATGTATGAAGCCTTTTTAAAAACTACATACTGTGACTCTTCCTGTGACCAGAGGGACAGTAGCTTCAGTTTTGCTTCTCTCGGCTTCATCATAGGAGGGTAAAGAAGTAGCAACACTGTAGGAAGGAGGCTTAGGAAAACTTCCAACATCTTCCTTGTACTCAAAAAAAGCTAAAAATAAAACAAATACAAATCAATATAATATACAAAAGTCCAGACACTCCCTAATATACATATCAAAACAGATGCAAGTATTATTTACTTTGCAAAAAATAATAACACATGAAGCATATATAAACAGAGATATATAGGTATATAAATCCCTCTTAGCTCTCGGCTACTAAAGTAATTTAGTATTTTATACTATTAGGAGAAAGATGCACTGGTGACATTAGAAATGATCATTTGACTAAATTTTTAAATATTGCTGACTAGCTGACTACCAAAATTGTTAGTTGCAACCCTAATGGGCGCTAATTAATGTTTCTTTTGGGGAAAATGCCCTGTCGATGTATGATAAAATTCTGGGTCACTGGGAAGACACTCCACTGCACTGTACTTATGCACTGACTGACCATGTCACAACACACACAGCTCAAGGCATTTGCTATTCTTACACACCGACCTTTGCCCCCCAAGTTTGTTTGCAGCATTGAATATTCTACACTCAATACTGTACTCAATACACAATAAGGCATTCCTATTAAGTATTTTTGCTACTTTTACTAGAGCAATTTGTGTCCTCTAGAGAGTAATTACTCTAGTAAAATAGTAATTGTAAGAGTAGTTTATGTTCTAGTAATTGACAGTGACTGACCTGCATTGGCTGCAGTCACACTACTGTAGGGTGGGGGGGAGTCCTGAGTGGAAGCCTGCTGGGACAGCTCCTCTTCATTCACCAGCTTAACATACAATACACAACAAAAAAGGGCAAACATATCCGTGACACTTCATATTTTTGCAGGGTTTATGTAGCTTTGTATGTACTGAGGACCGTTTGCATCAATGGAAGTAGGCCTCCAGTAGACATTAGACAGTGATTGTACAGCTAAAGCAGCGGGGTGAACGCCTTTAACGACCTGTACATTCGCAATCTGTGCCCTTTATAGTCTGTATTTTGTCTCACGTTACTAATAAAAGTTATTAGTACTGGTAAAGATTGCAGTAATTGCATTCATAATGGCTGTAACCACATCGATGACAATCCAGAGGCCAGAACCTTTACCATTGTAAGTAAATAAAACGTACAACTTGTTTATAACATAAATAAAAATGCGATTCCACCAAAACGTTTTGTTTATCAAAATGCACTCATGTACTTAAGACCAAATAGCTGGTTTTGGTCCTTTTGGTGTTATTTAATTGCAGGTATAGTTGATTTAGCACGGCGGCTAATGCTAGCTACAGACACGATAGCTGTATTTGAGTAGCATCATAATAACAAAGCTTACCTCGTGATAACGCACGCTGCTGTTTTGTTCTGCCATCGTGGAAGAGGAATATTTAATTGCCCTCGTTCCACGGTGGAGGAAAAACTGCGATAAATTGAGCCACAAGCCACGATACGGATCGAGCAAAGGTGATGTCCACAGACAGCGCTACTCGGCCATCGCTCCCCACAGAGAAGCTTGAGGCGGCTGCAAACTTCACTGCTGTCAAATCTACTGTGCCTCATTCCACTTACCAGGTTCTTTCTGTAGTTTAACCAAACCAAAAATGTAATAAGACAATAAAAAAAAAAAACTATTAAAAAAACAAAACAAAAAATAATCACTACACGAAGAAATTGACAGTTTTAATCAAAAGGCAATGCAAATATTACAAAAATACGTAAACATGAAGGGTAGCTGAGTGTTTCAAGGACATCATCCCAAAAGGAGTAAATTTCAAGACCTCCTTATCATTTAACTGCACAATACACTTTTTTGACCAGTTAATCTCAGGGGGATGGAGACATCTCCACCAGCTTGTTGTGCACATGCATCATCCCTGCAATAAAAAAAGACAGAAAGAAAGAGAAGTTAACCAATAAAGGTTCCACTGACCAGGATTTGTGATTGAATGAGATAATTTATCACCTTTAAAATATTTCACAGTTTTGACTCGCAGTTCTAGGGTGGCATCTTCATCACATACAAAAAGTGTCTGTGGATGTTGCTGGAAAGCAGACACTGTCCACATGTGATTGACACCTTCCTCTATGGCCTTGTACAAAGCAAATGCTTTGTGTGCTCCAGTGATGAGGATCATCACCTGTCACACAGGAGACAATGATAGATTATTGAGTAAAGATTTATCAAAAATATTTGAATATAGGCTATAAAATGATAATATGAGGGGATTTGCTATATACAGTTGTATGTTTTCTCTTTTTATGTTTTTTGTACACAATTAGCCCTAAGTTTCACTTCCTAAAATACATGGTAACTGTTCATACTTTTCCAATGTTTTAAATTTGGCGAGTTCTTAGGGATTTTCTAAACCAATATGTAGCTCTAGGTTTTGCACAGATGATGTTAACTGTGCCCTCACCTCTTTTGCGTCCATGACTGTGCCCACTCCCACAGTCAGGGCCATGGTGGGCACTTTGGACAGATCACCATCGAAGAACCGAGCATTTGCTATTATTGTGTCTTGTGCCAGAGTCTTGACTCTTGTACGAGAAACCAGGCTAGAGCCAGGTTCATTAAAAGCAATGTGCCCATCAGGTCCAATTCCTAAAAAAGAGGATTTCTTTTGTTACTTTGTTTATTAATAGAAATTCTAATGCATGATTGCAGTGAGCATTTGACCTCCAACAAAGAGCTCAATCCCGCCAGCTGCTTTTATCTTATCTTCAAATGCATCACACTCGACTTGTAGGTCAGCAGCATTGCCGTCAAGAATATGGGTGTTTTCAGCTCTTATGTCTATGTGCTTGAAAAAGTTATTCCACATAAAGGAATGGTAGCTCTCTGGATGCTCTCTTGGAAGTCCTAAACGGGTTTGACAAGTTAGTAAACAAGTTTGATAAGTTAATAAGTTAATAATCAGTGTTGCAGAGATGATGTCTTACCAACATATTCATCCATATTAAAAGTCTTAACATACTGGAAAGAGATCTCTCCCTTCTTGTAGTACTCAATCAGCTTTTTATAACAGCCCAAGGGAGTGCCTCCTTGTAGTACAAAAGAACAAAAACATGAGTTATTTGCATTGAAGATCTAGTCTAGTCCACCAACTTTCATCAGTGGGCCTTGTAAAAAGAAAACTACTTATTACTACAAGCACAGGAAGTACAGGAAGATAGATTCTTGATTAATAATGTTGACAGTCAGCAGTATAGCAAATTAAATCATGTCACTTACCAGTTGGAAGCCCAAGAGTAAAATATTTGTCTGGGCCAGGTTTGAACTTCAAGAGTTTGCTTCTAATGTATTTTGCAGCCCACTCACTTGCCTGATCATAGTCATTGAGGATTATCAGCTTCATGTTGGTTTGTACTGCTGCAAAGTGTTCAGGAAGCGAATATCTCTGTCAGCAAAATGTTACTCCGCTCAAAAACACACCTAAACGAGACTTTAGACTCATTCATTCAAGAACATAAAATTACGCCCTTTTACAAGTATCGACTCCTGCAAGTGGTAAAGCAAGATTTAAGGTAGCGTGGAATAATAGTTTAGATATAAAGTTCAGAGTGCGGTTAAATCTTAGGTTTGGAGGTTTTATTCGGAAGGAACTACAAGAACAAAATCACGTGATTTGTCGCCAAGGAGATGACGTGATTCTGCGTAAGAAAATTTGCGTTGATTCAGTTCGATTCAAGCGTTTGAGAGCTTCAGTTAACATATGACACTTTAAACAGTGACGAGTAAACGAATCAGTCTCCCCCGATAGGTAGTTAGCCCGTAAACAGCCTATAAGGCGTATTGTGGGGTTATCACACATAAGCATACATACAACATACACATGGGCCTATGCTTAACCTTTAATAGTGTTGCTTGTTAAACAAAAAAATTAAGGACATTTTTGAATGGTTTTACAGCTCAAATTAAATTACATTTCCGCCAATGGCTGTACATTTTTTCCTCAGCAGCAAGTAACTCTAGAACATACCATTTTATAATATGCTTATGGTAATTAGTGGCTGTCCAGTACTATTATTAAAACCATATTGTGACACAGACCAGAACACACAGACTACAAGAACAGAAATAAATACCATTGTGTACAGCGCTCATTGTCAAACAGGCTTATTGCAGCTGTTTTTTTTTATTTTTTGTAATCCAGAGAGGGGGACATGCTATGTCAGACACCAGTAGGAACTGCATTTTCATTATCTTGCCTGCAATTTGACTGTGGAGTGAACATCCAAAAACCCTCTACTTTCTCTCCCTTATACTGTGGCCATACAACCAGCACTTATTATACATCTGATCGTTTTTTTAGTCAAGGTCCATTTCAGGTTTGTTTTCTGTAGCTTCTGATGTGTTGCTGCCAGCGGCATCAGCTGCTCCTTTGTTGGCACTCTCTTGGGATTTCTCCTGCCCATTTACAGGCCCATTCTGTTCTGCAGGTGGCTCCTCCTTAGGCAACTCTACTTTGGGCTTGGGTTTGGTCACAATAGGATTACAAGCTGAGAAGAGCTCCTGAAACCAACATTAAAAATAAATGTATTGAATGCATACCTGTTTAGGCACAAGTATATAAAACAACTCCAGTTAACAATTAGAAAATAAAAACATACCCTTGTTTTTGCTGCAATGTCTTTGACTTTAACTGTAGGATCAGCCGTCAGACTTTGTTTGCTTTGTTGGTTCATGGCGCTGTTCATCCAGATCATTGCATCATTGGTCAGTTTATCTACTTTAGTGACATCAGCCTCTTCCAAATGGTCATATTGCTCCTCCTTAAAAATATAAATGTTTCTATTAGAAACACAAACAAAAAAAGTGACAAATAATACACTGCTTTTGCTTGCACCTTCATCTTGTATGCCTCAACAAATTTCATATACAGCTGAATTTGTTTTCCCAACTCTTCAAATGCTTTAGGTCTCTCTTCAGCCTCTAAATACCTTTCTTGGATAGGCAGACCAAGTTTCTGTAAAACAAAAGAAGTTAGTAAAAGCAAAATGTATTATTTAGTTTATAATGCCCAATTTGGTTACCTTTAACTCAGCCAGTTTGTCAATGTACACTTGTTTGGGTTGGTCCTCGCCTTCTTCATACAACCAATTCTCAGTGTCCTCCAGTTTAAGAGACAATGCATCACGATCCTAAACACAAAGCAATATAGTATGAAGGCAAACTTGTTAACACATTTGTTACATGTGTTTTATGCTTTTTGTTAGTAAGTCAACTCACAGACTCGCTGACAAACTTTTCATACATCCCATGCAGTTTGTCCCTCATGTCATAAACGTACTCTTCCACGTTATTCTTGGCGTCGTTCCTCTCTTTCTCCAGCTTGTCCTGCATGATCATCTTACCCTATGGACAAGCCAAAACAGCGACACTAACCACTGTGTACAAGTTTAATGACACAAGATATATTGTAAGCATTGAGAGTGAATGAGTAGTTACCTCGTTTTCTACAAAAAGATTCAGCATGTCAACCGCCAGCTGCCACTGCGGGCTGTTTTCAATTGGAAGCTCCAACACTTTTGTTTTTACTTTAGGCTTTTTAGCTTGTGGAGGATGGTCAGATTTCTTTTCACCCTTGTTCTCTTGTGTGGTGGTCTAGAAAAAAAAAGTTGGCATTTATTATTAGCTCTCTGATTCCCATTAGAGATAAGCAGTCAGATTCTTGCCTCCATTTCTTCAGCTTCCTGAGATGTTTTGTCTTCTGGCTGTTTAGGACTTTCCCCTTGATCTTGGTGCTCTTCTTGATCAGTTTGCATTTTATTCTGTGGACAAAAATACTTCCATTCAAGCAAAAAGAACCTTTTTTTTTTCCCCAATTATTTTGGTTTTAAAGCATTACCTCCGCATCTTTGTCTTGGGTCTGGTCTGTTTCCATAGGCTCTTCCGTCTCATCAGACTTCTGTACTTCAACCAAGGAGGCACTAGAGACACTGAATATTCCATGAATGTTCACCCGCACCTTAACTTTAACCTTAGAACTCTCTCCAGATGCCTGTGGGACAACTTTCTGGATCATAAATTGACCTGGACAATTAAATGAAAACATTATACACTGAATGGAGGCATAGAAAAGATTTTAGTCACAATATGCCTTACCAATAGTGGGATCGGGATAGGGCAACTCATTATGGCAATTATAGTAGGCCTCCAAAGAGAACGGCTCTCTCCGGTAGAAGGTCAAAACTTTTGAGAAGGGTGCTGCATGGTTTTTGGGAAACACCTCACAATCACTGTAGCAAAAAATAATTATAATTAAATCTGAAAATATAGCATTAAATTAGTTAATTATTATTTACCTCACTCCCTCCTCTGCAGCTGAATGCCACTTTAGAGAGATTGGGTATGGAACCACATCTGTGATTGAAAATTCACGGACTTTGAATGCTGGAGACAAAATTGCACACTACAAGAAAAAGGAAATATATTTGAGAATGTAGTAACTTTATGTAAATTATAAACAACTACAATCCTGAAATGGCACAAAATAAGTCCAAAGTTCAGGTTTACACAAAATACAACATGTGATACCTGCAGAGCACATCCTCTTGCCACAGCTTCATCAGCATTTAGTGTGGTGCTCAGTTCCTTTCCAAAGAATTTGCTGATTCTTTCCTTAACAGCCGGGATCCTTGAAGCTCCACCCACCAACTCTACAGCATAGATGTCGTCCTTCTTTAGCTCTTGATAAAAAAGAAGAATTTGTAACATTGTAAGCACTACTGGAAAAGGTTAACATGAAATAGTCACATAGCTAAAACATTACTCACTCGCTTGTTCCAACAAACTGTGCAGTGGAGGCTCGACTCTAGCAAGGATATCAGCACACATCTCTTCAAAATGCCCTCTTTAGAAAAATATTACAGTTTAGAGAGATAGACTTAAAATATTCAGCATTTGTATTATGTACAAACACCGTTTACCTGTTCATTTTCCCAGTTACATCAATATCGTTCATAAAGCATTCAATGTTGAGGGGCAAATCTGAAGAGTTAGCACTCATCAACTTCTTGAGTTTTTCACATTCCTGGTACAGCCTAACCAGAGCTCTGGGTTTGGACTTGACATCAAGCTTGTACTTTTTGCCAAATTCCTCACAGAAGTGTTGGACCAGCACCTCATCAAAGTCTTTACCTCCAAGTTCTGGGTCACATGCTGTAGCAAGAACCTGAAAATTACAGCAGCAAAAAAATATGGATAACTAAAATTGAATATAGTCTAGGGGCATCTGTTTCTTTAGATTCACCATAGCCACCAACCTTCAGTTTACCCTTATTAAAAGAGCATATAGATGTTTGGAATCCTGAATGACCCAAATCTACAAACACCACATTCCTGGGTTTCTCTTCAGGAGCAGGGAGATCTTGCTTATAGATGCCATATGCCAATGCAACTGTAATAAATTGCCAGTGTAATTTTTACAGACAAAATCTGTAAGAATTTAAAAGTGAACAAATAATTTGGTAAATACCTGCTGTTGTCTCATTCATAAGTCGCAGGCAGTTGAGTCCAGCAATCTGAGCTGCATCTACTACAGATCTCCTCTCAGCATCAGTGTAATAGCAGGGCACCTAGTTAAAACACAAGAAATGCAAATTTTACTCTGTCTCATTCTGTTTATCATTGTGCAGCATTTTATGCTATTGTGTGTAGACTTGCACATATCTAGTCTATGAAGCTGCCCTAAGAACTCTAATGTCTTTTTGAGTCATACTTACAGAAACAACACAGTCAGCTACTGGCTTTTTCAAAGCACTTTCAGCTGTCTCCTTCAGCTTGGTCAACAGCATGGCTGTCACTTGTTCAATGCTGAAAATCTTTTCCTCCTCCATGTATGTCACCTTCAGAATGCAACAATGATTACACTATTGCCATCATCATCTGGATTGTACACATCTCATGAACTCAGTTCCATTCTACCTTGATACCAGTTGTTCCTGTGGGCATCTGTGTGATGTCATAAACAAGACTGGATTTGAGGCGCTGCACAAATGGATCTGAAAATGCCCTGCCATGAAACCTCTTAAATCCCTGGACAGTGTTTTTGCAGTTTGTAACAACCTGTTAAAATAGAAAAATAACTGATAAAAATGTATGGCTTATGTTAGTTACATATAAAAATAAGTTTCAGGAGTATTATGAAATACACACCTGACTTTTTGCAGCAGCACCGATAGACCGATTCCGTGGTCCAAAAGACACACATGCTCTGTAAAAAGATTTAAGTAAGTATAAAACATATTCAGGTTAATAGTCTTTTAGAAATATGGTATTTCACAGTCAGCTTTACAATTTCAAACAATAAAGCATGTATAATTAACTGAGATGTTTTATTTTTAACGCCGTAATAACACTGTAAACCTTGGTATACGATGTTTGACCCAACCAAATCTTCTTACAAAGGTTCCAAACATTCAGTCACAGTTAACGTGATATTTTTGTAATGCTAACCACGTTGGACATTTACAGTTTATCATCTTAAGCTAAACAGTTCTTGAAAAATGAATGAAGATAGCAACTCGGCCTCCTCATGTCATGAGCCAATTTTAGTAGCGGGCAAACGTTTAACAATGAACAAGACGTTTAAACTAGGATTTAGACATTGAGCCTCTTACATTAAGAAATAAGAAACAACTATCTTCATTTATTGTTTTTTCCCCACAATTTATTCACCCTACTTTAGCTTTTAGCACTCGCATCACATGCTTCCTGGTGCAAATCTATTAGCATGCTAACTAGCAAGATAGCATTTAGCTTCCAGGACTTTACGAATTGTAAACACAAAGTCTGAATGTTACTACTTGCAACAATAAAAAACAATTATCTAAATTGGGATTATCACAATATGTTGCACTTTTTACTTACGGTGTACACCTGTCGCTATATTCGTTGGCAACAGTCTCAATTCCTCCGGCTCTTGCTACCGCTACATAGCAGTTCATAAACCCTACGTCAAAGCCCACCACTGACATGATGATTAACTAAACAGTGCGATCAATACAAGGAAGATCCGGACAAAAATCTAAGCGCTAAATGCTGCAGCAATACGGGCGGTTTGTGTCTGTTTTACTCCGCGGTTGACAGCCGTTGTTCCATGAAGCTGAGCCGCGGTGGATGGATAACATGCGGTGCGCCGTCACTCCGGGGCCGGTTCAGGAACCTTCTGCGCCCTCAGCCAATGGCGCTCCGGCTGCGTGCGCCATCAAGAGGCCGGGAATCTGTACCAGCATCAATAGTAGTCACTGACGCATTATTGTGAACACAGTCCACTGTACAAGCAGCAGCTAATCTACTATATTATATAACATCACAGTGATGTGCAATGTCAACTATACATGATACTATACCTTCATAATCATCGCACTGGGGCTAAAGAGCTTTAAAAATGAGTGACTGAATCTACCCAAAACTCCGTATGTAACCCCAACTCCGGACACTTACTATGTAGGAGATACTGAGACCGATTCGCCGTAGGCATAAGCGGCACATTGAACGTTAAAACAACTGACATGACTAAGAGGTAGCATACCAAAACTATTGTTTAAACTTTAATAAATGATACCTTTTAGCAGTATAACTAATAACTGTAGCCTATTTTTATAAGTAAATCATAAAATCTGTGGAAATGGAAAAACAACGAGTCCAACACATATAAATAATCATCTTTATTACTGACACATATAGAACTGAATTCAACAGGCGATTGAGCTGGATTGATTTATTCATCGTTTTCAAAGTCGGTAGGATTCTTCCTCTTGCCTTGTTGATGAACGGTGTTGCCCCATGTGTAGCATGTGTAGCATAAGATCATTGCTGTAACAGAACAGAATACCGCAAAATGTTGAGCTTTATCCAAAAAGAAACCAAGGCGTGTAATAAAATGTATTTACAAACTTACGGGGGGCAACTTTGAAAAAGGAAGCGGTGACCCTTCTCCATACATTGGGGATTCCTTTGTAAAAGTAGTTGGGGAAAGCCCTCTGCTCAAAGGGGGATATGGAGTAAGTGATCACATGTCTGATCTTTGCCAAATCTCCAAAGTGGCGACCCATATTTTCCAAAAGAGATTCTGAAAACAAGGCAAAAGAAATAACATAATAAAATGCAACAATCCAAAGTTGAGCCTGAAAATGAATTTCTTTACCAAGTCAAAACCATAACTGATAAACAGTGTCTAATTATATAGTACTGGTTAGTATTTATACATTTT
This sequence comes from Scartelaos histophorus, assembly GCA_000787155.1. Lineage (NCBI taxonomy): Eukaryota > Metazoa > Chordata > Actinopteri > Gobiiformes > Gobiidae > Scartelaos > Scartelaos histophorus. The sequence continues at coordinate 50,604 of JACN01130914.1, forward strand.
TAAAGTTTTAACCAAGAGGGATACTCTAAACGTAAACATATGATGGTAGGTTCAGGAAATGCTAACTTTAGTAGCTAATTGTTAGCTGCTGGCAAACAACCACAGACCTTGAAGAGAGCCCTTAAATTTACACGCTTGGCATTTTAACGGTGACTGGACATGAGGGTCGTGTATACAACATTACATGTCATATAGAGGTGAGAAGGCAAAGTGCAATCAAATATTAAACTCCAAGCTGTGACATTGAGCCTTACCGTGAGCTGCGGTTTGCTCTTGCTGCTCCTGTGTCCTTGCTTTTCACTCAGTTGGTGTGGGGAAACTGCCGCCATCTGCTGGTGTGGAAGAGGAAGCTACTGTAAAATCGTCTGCACTCACTCTCCACGTTTCGGGGCGTATTATTTTGTTAGTAATCAATATAGTTTATTTAGACGTAGATGGCTGAGAATTAGCCATTGCAATGATTTAAGACCCTTGCAGAAGAGACACACGGGCCATTTGCTTGCTACTTTTTATTTTACAAACTTGTAGATATGTCTACATTGGACTTCAGCATTGACACAGTGAATTCATCAATTTTGCATAAACAGACGAGGCAGAATTTAGTCACATTCAAAGATTACAAAGTGGGTTTTAGTCAATTCATATGTACACAGTCACGTAGTGACTAGAATAAATACATACAAAAACCTTGACAACTTTCATCCAGGACATTATGGAAACAGCCAAGCTATCTGTCGCTATATAATCTCCAGGAACAAAATGGTATGTAAAAGGTTTAAAGTTTGTGACTTTCATTTTTCCAGAACAGGGCAACTTAAAAATAGAAGTTTGTATTAAATTAGAGGATAATGACCAACCCCCCAAAATAAGTTAACAAAAAATAACTTAAAATAACCAAATTATACCTTACATTTCCACATCTTTTTTAAATGCTGCAGACTTTACTGCACAGACAGATGCATTTGCAATCTGCACTCTCATTAGTCAAACAAAAGAAATAAGTCACACTTTCATGTTTTTTCAGTTGGATAAAATACTTTCATATAAGTTAGCACAACTGTTCCAGATCCAACTTTTTATGCTGAATGATTTGTCAATCATGAAATCACTGAACTTTGTCAGAAAAAATGTGCTAGTTTGAGATAATTTATGTATTGTAAAAAAAAAAAAATTAAAAAAAAAATAATACCCAAAGGCTCATTATAGTAGGTAAGTCAGCGACATGTACAGCGGGTTGCAACCATATCCTCAAACTCTTTGTAGACATAAGAGCCATCCTCCTCAAAGATCATCACACTGAGGGGGCTGTAGTGGGATGGCACACATGAGGGGCGGGGCACAGAGGAGTCCAGCTTCTCATAGATGATGTTTTGTACCATTGTGTGAACTGGTGACCCATAGAAAAACCCAACAGTCCTTGGGCAGATGCCTCTGCAGTACCTGGGGTTATACTTTGGTGGAAAAACTATCCAGTGGTCAAGTTTGAGTTGGCTAAATCGCACCCTGAAATCATATAGAGCACAATCACTGGTTGGAAATTCAGAGCTTGGCAGTAGCTCTGGTAACTGACTTTTGAGACTCTTGTCACGTTTGTTTTTTGAGGAACTCCTCTTCCATCTCTGCCTATGCAATATCCTCCGTTTGGTTTTGAAGATTTCTTTATGGAGTTTGTTTTCCACAGCAGATGTCTTTTGCTCAGCTTTAGCTTTATTTGAACCTAACCTTTGGTGAATTAGTTTAGTGGTGTCACTCAGGTAAAGAAGCAGGGGAGGGGAATGAAGCGCTGACTCCAACATGTGGCTCTGGCTGTCACCATTTGACCCCTCTTCACAGGTAACATTGATGAACAGGTGTAAACTGTTCTTCTGAAACTTCAGCAAGGGCAGAAGAAAAGCAGTGATGTTGATCTCAACCCAGTTTACACCACTATCTCCAGTGAAGTTCACAGAGTGAAGGGTGTTGTGTGTTTGACAAAAATGACAGTGGGTGGAGGGCTCCAGCTCTTTAATTTGAAGATGGCACACAGAGCCAGCAAGAGAAGAGTGACCAGGGTCAAAACTGTACAGCAGGGTGGATTTTATGAGCTGTTCTTTTTTCCTCACTTGATCAAGACGGTAAGAAAGATCCTGCATAAAGCCTTTGAACACAGAACACAGAAATATATTAAAATGTATAATTTTACACTACAAATTGAAAATGAAACAACACTCATGCCAACAAACTCAACTGAACAATATATCTAGGCTATACAACAATTTTATTTGAGAACTAGACTTAGAACTGACTGTGCTATAGGCTGTTTTTAAAAGAAAATGCCTACTTATAGAATAGTCCCCATCTCCTCACCTTCATATTTTTGTGCAAGGCACTCATCCTGTGGCTTGATCAGCCGCACTGTGTTGTAAACACCATCTCCCTGCACACTTCTTTGTACTCTGGACGACCTTCTGTACACCTCCGTCAGATATTTTATGTATTTGTGTTCGGGCTTGATCCTCTTTCTCAAATCTGGGTTCCACCTCGAGCCTCCGTGCTGGGAGAGAGCTTTGATCAGAGGGGAAAAGATATTTCCATACGGATGCTCAGTCAAATCGCTCAGGTTATAGTAGACAGCATTGGGGGCAGCTACGTAAGGTCTCACCACGGCGCTAGTGCAGGTGATCAGCAGCAGAAAAAAAAACACGTCAAAGAAACGAGACGCTGTCATGCAAAAAGGTTTTTCCATCCTAAAGAGGTTTGGGCCACTGCGCTGGAGCCGGAGGTCAACACATCCCAGCACGTGCTTCAGCCGCGCGCGCACAGGTGTCGCCAATCACAGCGAGCACGTGACACTGGCACTGGCCAGGTAACCCGGAGGAGCCGAGAGGAGCACACACAAGTCATCCAAAATGTACTTCACTATGTAGCAAATCAAAGACACGACACGTTTGTAACTTCAGCTGGTAAGATTCATTTGGAGGCTTTATCCAGTCATACTGCGTATCAATACATTTCACGATTTAAACCAATTTAATAAGGTTAAAAAAACAAACAAAACAGCTAGCTAAATCTTATCCATATAGCATATTCACACAAATTCTAATTCGATTTTAACCTTGCACTTGCAGAAATAACATTTTACATTAGGCTAGACCCTTTACTTCAATGTAAAAGTGTAACTCACTGTTTGTTTTGTTTTTTGGTGAAATAAATTCGTATTCGTTGCTCTCAGGTGGCAAACAAGATGGAAATGGGAGTCCCCTGCCAGTGCCATAGGTATAGAGGCATTTCCCTACTACAAACAGCCACTGCCATGAAAGTAGAGACAGTATGTTTTTGCTTTCATTTAATAATCATTCATTTGTAGCATTGTGGAGGTCTTTATTCACATACAGGCATTATAGTCACTTAGTGAGTGTATTTGTGTGGGGAAATAATAACAGATAAAAATGCAAATAGAAATGCAGACTCTAGGTTCAATTACTAAACTATTACTAAAGAACTATATTATATGAACAATTATATTACTTTAAAAACAATAAATTAAAGAAGTGATTACACATGTTCATGTAATAGCTACATTTGCTGAACAGTGAACCCTAAGCATTTAACTATAAATTAGAAGGTACAAACTAACATATGACTACCCAAATTTTCACCAGTCCTGGGCATAGTTTTTCGTCACTCTATGTTTTTTTCCTTTGTGCGGATGGAAGCGTTTACTAATGGTACTCATGTTTCTATTCTGTTTGTATTCTTCTTCTTCTTCTTTCTTCTCTCCATATTTGCTATGCAGCTGTGTACCCAGAAGAACCTTGACCTCTGCCAGCACATTACTGCCAAGATAGTAAGATGCCTTCTTTCCATCATTATCTCGTATGTTTACATTGGCCCCATATCCTTGCACAAGCAGAAAAAGGATTTTTGTGTGTCCATAGATAGCTGCAATATGCAAAGGTGTGTAACCCCCGTGTGCTTTGACATTTACATTTATAAAAGCACATCTTTTTTTGGCAATATCCATTATTTTGCTCATCATGTCACAATTGCCGTCCTTGGCAGCCCAGTGCAGCACTGTGAAGCCTGACATAAAGTCTTTTTTTTGTATCAAGGCAATGTCCCGGAGTAACAAAGCATAAACTTGCCCCCACAGTCCAGCGGCACACTTGACCAGCCACTCATGAGTTAAAGGGTCCAGAGGCACGGATTCTGAGTACTTTGTCTCTTCTCCTTGTTTTGAATTCTTGCTTTGAAGAGGCCTCACTGGGGGGACTGCAGTGGGTTGCACCATATCATCCTGTCTGTTGCCCATGCCCAAAGCTTCATCACTTTTACTGACTGGAAGATGGGCAGAGGGGGTCAGTTTTGTTTGAGAAACTTTAGTTACCAATAATGACTCCTCTGTTTTCGGGTGCGACTCACCCTTGAAGATCCTAGGTGGGGACTTTACAGCGACCAAAGCAAACACAGATCCTGATTTCCCCACCCTAGACGTTTGATGTCCGGGAATATTTAGAACTCGAACCGTAGTTGCATCCACGGTGTTCGGTATCCCGGGTTCATTTGGCACACTGTCTTGTGGAACTTTGTTATTAACATAATTGGCATTCAAGTTCAAGACGCAGGCATTATTATTCTCCATGTCCGAGTACATGGCTTTGACAGACTGGGAACGAAGTGGTGACACATAAGATAAACTGGTATTTTGACTCGTGATACTGTCGTCCATCTGCGCGTTTGGCGACGCACATCCAGGCGCATCTTTAATAAAGTCAAGGTACCGTTTCTTCACCACCACAAACTTCGTCTCGTCCATTGTTTTGACCACTGCGACGCTGTTGACCAACTTTTTGAATAGGTCCCTATTGTGCTGCTTTTCCGCGGGATCATTGCTGTCGATCCGGCTCCTAAAATGGTTCAAGAAATCAGAGTTCTTCACTTTACCTCCGTGCTCGAGTAAAAAACATAAGACCGACTCTTGGGTTAAAGCCATCGTGTTTTAGTACCAATCTGAGGAAGAGAAACCAAGGATGCACGCCGATAGATAATCGCCTCGGTCTGTATCCCTGATCTCCAGCGGCCGCCCTTTACCAACCTGTCGCTTCCGGTGTAATACTGGGATCTGCATCCCTGTTGTTACCGGACATT
>KN489584.1:0-24551 GCA_000787155.1 Scartelaos histophorus
TTTATTTTATTAAAATTATTTAATAACACAAAATAAAATATTTTAATAAAATAGGTAATTTTATTATTCCCATTTGAGTTGAGCTAAGAAATTTTCAACACGTGTATATTTTTCTGACATCATAAGAAATAAGTAAACACATCCACAGTAACTGAAATATAAGTTACACAGGATGTCAGTATAAGTGCATTGCTGGTGGTCTTACCCTCTTAGTGTTGTCTAGTTGCTCCTGCAGACTGTCGATGGCGGCGCTGTGTTTGACCCTTATCTCTGAGAGCTGGGTCTCATGACGCCGAGTCTCTTCTTCTACACAGCGCTGGAGGTCATTGAGTTCAGCCTCTCGACGAGACCTAACAAGATGGGTAAAGAGTGGGCAAAGACATTCAGCTAATCTACAGTAGATTGTGATCAAGTGACACAAGACAGATATCAGGTTCAGAACACTGAGGGCTCATTTAAATGACGACAATGGTTTTCATTCATGGTCACTTAGTAAATTAATTAACCCCCGACCTGAGCTCTTGCTGTGCTGCAGTAGTGTCCAATGTGTCCTCCAGTTCTGTCCTCAGAGCCTCCAGTTCCTCCCCCAGATCTCGTCTCTGTTTCTCCGCTCGTTCTCTCATCCCTCGTTCATTCTCCACCTCCTCCTTCAGCTCCGACACCTGGGACATGGCCTCCCTCAGCGCCCTCTGTGCCTCAGCCCGACGCGATCCCTCCTCCTCCAGACTGACACAGAAACACAGGGACAGGTGAGTAATGCTACAAGCTCCGATGAGAACACATTTTAGTGATGATACTGTTATGTAAAAGAAACATATGATTTTTAAAAAATTGCACTTTATGATAGAGAAACACAAGAACAGGTGAAGCAAGTGCTAATGGGCAATTTTTAAAAGTGGAAAATTGTGAAATTCTTAATTTATCATACTGTCAATCAATCGATATTGAGATTCAACTTTTTTGTGGCTTGGCAGGACATGGCAAGAGGTATAGCAAATGAAAAAAAAAAACAAAACACAAAATGTTTTAAAATATATGCGATATCTTCAATCATGATCATAATTTTGTAATTCAGAAATCGATCCTGGACACCGCTGACAAAGGCATAAGTCTAGTCTCACCGTCCCTGTAGTATGGTAATGTCCTTCTCTTTCTGAGCCAGACTGCCCTTGAGTTCGGCTGTGACCATGCCCAGGTCCGAAAGCTGCTCCTGGGCTTCCACTGACTCAGTCTCCATCCTCCTCCTCCATTTCTCCTGCTCCTGCCGGCCCTGCTCCTCACGCTTTAGACGCTCTGTAAATAGAAGAATAACATGCATATACATGAGTTAAGTTCACATCAAGTAATTACGAATTACTCACCCCATTTAGGATTATAAGACACATATTGTGCAGTTATGTGGCTTAATTGCAGAATGAGTCCAGTGAGTGTTTATGGGTTTAAAAACTGCACAGGGGAAGTCCAGATTTTTTACCTGTGATGCACCAATTTGGGTAAAATGTGAACAGATCATTTTGAGGGCTCAGAGACAACAATAGAGTGTGGTTAAAAGCAAAAAATAATATAATAGAATATAATATGTGATCTTTAAATCTAATGAAACTATTAAATAATTTCTTATTGCACTGAATGAACTACTTCTTAATATGAAACCTTTTTGTTAAAATATACTTTTATACGAAAATTAAGATGCTATGGCCTGATGCAATTTTTTGTTAATATCAATGTCAATACAAGATACACGAGGGAGTAAAGATGAATTATTAACAGTAACGCAGACTTAATGCTGATATTTGACGACAGAATCACATACATCATGTAATTAGTTGACTAATAGAATAATAATAATAATAATTTTAATTAATAATAATCATTTGCTTAAACATACTATGATCAGTAAGGGAAACTGCCACGTGGTCCTTTTTAGTGGTTGATTGTTTCTTTTAAAAGTTTTAAATGCAATACACAGGTTAACATGTGTAAATTACCCTCCAGATCAGCGATGACGGCCTCTTGTTTGTTCTTAAGTTTGTTCAGGCTTTTGGTTTTCTCTTCCTCTTCTGTTAACTGGTCCGTCACTTCGTTCAGACGATCCTCCAACTGTTTCTTTTCCTGCTCCATGAAAAACAAAACAGATTATGAATTATGAAATGCAAAAATAAAAGGTTTCATTTACTTTCTGTCAATATTTTAAGGGGTCTATAGTGTAGAGATGGAAGACAGGTAAGATTCTTGCTAAAATTAGTTGCAAAATGGTTAAAATACTAATGTTTACATTAAATATAAACATTAAACTGTAACCCTGTAACTGTGAATACAGATATAGCACCTGATGTATGCATATCTGTTACCACATGGGGGTCATGCTCTAACCTTGCACAGCAAGATGGATTCTTGTGATATTTGTGAGTTCACAAACTCACTCACTCACGTGGAGTGCACCCGCTGTAAAGTTATTTGGGTGGGAGCTGTAAATCCTGTTAAAATGTGGTAATGACCTTGCTAAATCGATCTCTCTGTTCCACTGCACCCATCAGGTCGGTCTCCAGGCTTTTGACTTTGGTCTCCAGTGTGACTTTCTCTAGTAGGAGGCGCTGACGGGAAGTTTCCTCCTCTTCCAACTGCTCCTCCAGGTCCTACAGAAAACAAAAAAAGCGACAGAACTGTTCAATGAATTATCTTAATGACAAGATACAAGAGAACGAATAAATAATGTGAGGAACAGATCAATTAAAATTGTTATCTGGGTCAACAAATAACAAATTCAAATATGAAATACATTTTCTTTTTGCAATAAAAACATTCATAATTTAATAAATGAGAGATAATTCATAATTTTCAAAAGATTCTCAAACGCTCCCAGTTAAAATAACTGCACACATAAAAACAGCCAAACAAAGTGGCTAGTGTGAATATGTGTTATTATGTGGCATTTATCTTCTTGGCTGATGCTTAAGTGGGATTAAACAACTAAACCCACAACCTAAATTCTAATAGATATGCCAATTTGGGCAGCACCTGGATGACTAAAGGTAAGAGTGAGCAGGTGTTTGTAATCAGAAACACTGTAATCAGGGCAGTCTTGGGGGATGTCACATAGTACTTGAAATGAGATAGCACACACTTGATTTTTGACCACAAAGTTGCAAATGTACCTTGTTTGCACTAAAATTGCCTGACCTCATAGTGGCTCAGAGGGTAGATCTTGCTCTCACCTGTATGCTCTGCTGCAGCTTCTTCTTCTCGTTGGTCAGCTGCACCCCTCTCTCCTCCTCCTCCACCAGTCGAGTCTCCAGTTCACTCAGCACCTCCTCAAGCTCCTGTTTCCGACTCGCTAACCGGGCCCTCATCTCCTCTGCCTCAGCAAACAGCTCCGCCTCGGCCTGGAGCTGGTCTGCCAGTACGGCCTTTTCCTCTATCAGCTGCAGAATGAGATGAAGTAATGTCATGAGACTAAAATTTCTACTTGATTTTGACACTAAAGAATAGATTAAACACTCAATATGGAGTCTTTAGACAATAAACATTTTCAACATCAACTGTAGTACTTTCTTTTATATTATGTTACCATGTTGTGTTTTATCTGTATAACCCCTCAGTCGTCCAGGTTCCATAGTTATCCATGGGCGTATACTAGTCTGTGGTCTTATATTTACTCTGATACAGCTCCAGATCATTCTGAAGCTATTCAGCAATATACTGTAGTTTCAGTACTAGTTTACTTTACTTTAGTTTGTGATACCTTTGACAACCCTGGTTGAGAGAAAGTGCGAAAGATGAATGAAGAAAGGACCTGTCAAAGTTCACATTGTTCACATTTATAATAGAGATTACTGAATGAATACTGCCAGTGTGTCCCTGGGCAACACACTTATTCTGGCTTTGTTCCAGTGTCTGTGTAAATGAATGTGTGAATGAGGGTGTCTTTATGTTCACACTTTGATGTGGTCTATGGCCAGATATGAAAGCACCCTGTGTGGTTACTTGATGTAAAGCGCTTTGTATGCCTTATATACCTTTCCCACCATTTAACATTTTAAATTTCCCCCAACAATTTTAACCTCCAAGTGATTCAGATGGTTAAAGATGTGCCAGTGCGTATGATGCCATTGGTATGTCTTAACTTTACATTGGAATTCTGTCAACAATTCTGTGTATTTTCCCTCATATGCTCAGCTCTTGCTCATTTTGTTGGTGTTATTTGTATTCAGTCCAATCTCCTCCAGTTTCAAGTGGACTAGTCTCCTTGTTTGGTGAGAATAAAGTACCGTAGCGGCTTCACTCCAAAAACAAAAGCGCAACATGGTTTGTGTCAGGCAGACGAAATAATTAAAATATGAAAGCACCATATTGTTGAGTTTTTGCAGCAGACAATTTCATAAAGTTGCCATCTGCACTGTGTTTTGAATAGTTTTTAAACCATTTGCTTATTAACTAGACTGGATGACTGAGGAATCGCACACATTCACAGATAGTGTTGTCTTTACCTGTGTATGTTTCTGGTCCAGCTCAGTGAAGTCCTGCTCCACTCGGGTCAGTTTGTCTTTGGCTTTTTGAAGCTCAGCCTCTCGCGCATGGATCTCTTCATCCCGTCGTGACACCTGCAGCAGTGGCTTCACCTGCACAGGAGTAACAGCCACAGTCATATCAGTGTACACCACATTTTTTATTATAATTCAAATATTTACAAATATACAAAATCAAAATGAGAACAAAACAAAATAATAAAAACAATGAGGCATAACATTAACAAACACATGTACCAGTAAAATACACCTATCACTACTTCACTTACATGTAGCATCTTCAACATTTTCACATTGATCATTTATCCTCCACTTTCACAGTTGATCCTTCCACATTATAACACATAACATCTGTATATACTGTGTAGCCTGCAGTGTTGTAGTGTTAGTGTTTTACCTTTGTGAACAGGCGCCACCACTGCCAGTTCCTGAGTTTGAGATACGCGGCGCAGTTCCTCTGCATCACCCGTAGGGCGCTCAGCTGCTGCTGCTTCCTTGCGAAAGCTCTGTAAATCAATGAATTTTTTTTTTTGTTATTGCAAACTATATGACAATGACAGTCTTAACTGCAAGTACCACCAGACCTATAACAATACTATATAAGGCCTAAAATAGATCTAAACGTGCTCTGATATTTCAAGATCAAGCCAAAGGATGACAAAAGTATGAAAATATTTGTATGTATGTATATATATCACAGCAACCTTACTATTTGTATAATCCCAACAAAAATATAATGCTACAATATTAAGTCATATTATAAATAAGTTGTGATAAAATAGTAAGCTAGTAAGCTAGTAATACTAGTAAGCTGATATATTGTAAAAATCATATCTCTTACTTGCGTGCGAGGTATCCCCTGGCCGCGCTCTGGAAGCGGATGATGGTGTCTGTGATCTTTAGGTCTCGCTCTTCTTCAAGATGAGCCAAAACTCCGGCTCTGAAGAAGACTTTACTCTGCCCCACTCTGAACAGGTTTGAGTCCAGCTCCAAAGCCCTTATCTGACAAACAAAATACATAAAAAATCTATTATTAAAAACAAAACAATCACAAATAATAATGCTCTTGGAGTTTACAATGTGCACTCTGAACAGAATTGTACTTTTTAAACATAAATTGCAAATGTAATAGCAATTTCAGTGCTGAAAAAATCACAATTTGATTTTCTTTCGATAATCATGCAACCCTAATCTCAAATATTATGTGCATTGATTGTTTAAATAATAATATAATTATGACTCACCATAAGTTCTGACGCTTGTTTCCCATCCATGAAGGTGCGAGGAATAGCGTTAGGTGTTAGGATCTCATATCTGTAATTTAAAAGGTGTGAAATGAATGTGGTTTATCAAGAGACAAATCCAGGGACGTGTAAAAGCAATCATTAACAGGTGCTGAATCGAAGCGTGCGGTAAGAGGTGCAGAGAGAGGGGGAGGGGACAGATGGTTGTGATGGGCCAGAGTCTTTAATATTAAACTAGGCATGGACAGTATATTTTTTGGCTGAGCTGCCCTGTATGTCATTAAAATGTTCATAGCAACAGCGGCAAAAGCAAGAAAAATTTGAACATGAGTGTTTCTGATACCTCTGTCTGAACTCCTGGAATGGGATGCGATTTGGGAATCCTTGTCTGCAGATCCGAATACCTTCCAGGACGCCATTGCAACGAAGCTGATCCAAAACCAGGTGTGGCGCAAGTTTTCCTGCCTACGCAACGAGAAAAAGAATGCCAGTTTTAACCTGATCAAAATATGTATCATACTGCATGCGAAACACTGGCCTTTCCTGGATTTGTCATCTGTTTTTTATCTCTTATGTTATACTTTTTTCCTCATGTAAGTGTGCAACACATATATTTGCAATTACATTGTACAACTTCTACTGTAGCCTACGCATAATGACAAATTATGATCTTATATTACTATGTGAATTACATGATTAGTCCTCCAGAAACAAAAAATATTTAAGACCTGTAACAGACTCATTAACAGTGGCTGCTGAAATACCATGTACGTTATAAAGGGACTGTAATATCAACATAAATTGTGTGGCTGTCTGTCAATTAAATCTACCACCCACTTGCCTACTTTAGACAATGTGGTTTTGCCTGGAATGTTCCACCGTATGGCATTAAACTTATTAACCATGCATCATTTAAATTACAGGTTTTTATTGCTCCCGAATACCATGAAAAGTAAATGGGTAGCTACGTAATAAGATAAAACTGAGAAACATTCCAGGCAAAACGATAACACCTCCATGGAGAAAAGCAGGCACAAAAGAACATAAAAACATACCCTCTTCTCGTGGTTGGGGATGATGCAGCGGAGGAAGTTGGGGTTGGTGTTCCTCAGAGTGGCCATGAGTTTGGTGAGGGACTCTTTGTACAGCTGCCCCACGGTCCTGAACATTCCTTTTTTGGTCTTTAATCCGGCTGCTCCGAACGGCACCGGGCCACTGCTTTCACCTGTGGACACCTGGTCTAGACCTATGATCCTGTCCACTGCAAGAAGACAGAAAAATCAAATTGGAATTATGAAAGTTATGATTTAGGTTCACAGTGTAGAATTTTGTTATGTCAAAAGTTTAGATGGAGGGCAGGGACTAAGAAAGCTCATTCACAAAGTCTGCTAATCTATTGGATAATAACTTCAAATACTTTAGTGAGAAAGAATGAAGAGTAAAAAATACAATTCCACTTATTCATATGCACTGATAGAGAATAGTATGGATATTTTCATGTATATAGGCCTAGTAATCACAGAGGTATGACCCTGAATGATAAGTAATTTGCATAATACCAACATCTAGCATTCTGACCAGCCCTTCACCTCAAATTTTGACTAAAAGCTAATCTAACCTGAAAAAAATTTAAAGAATTCAACTAATATTAAAGTACTAGCTTCAAAGACGTAAATAAGTCGACAAAGCAAATTTTTCATAGATAATGACAAGCTACACGCACAGCAAATATCTACCGTACTACCAAACAACATGCAATTTTAAGGTTGCACAACAGACAGGCACATAAAACACAATCGGACAAAAACAGGTAACAAAGGAATGTCTACACAAGTTAAAAATGATCTGAATTCAAAATATTTTTAGCAGTTTTGAATAATTGAGATTTACTTTGTTAGTAGGTTGAGATGATTTAATTAGACATCAGTATATCTATCTTATTTTATGCCAATTTTCTGATTGGATTAGGAAAATGGCATATTAAAAGTAAAAAAAAAATTGAGCTGGTAATTTTGACTGAAATTAAGACTTGTCTGACTGCTCCACTGTATGTCATTTTGTAATTGTTTTCTTTATGGGATTTTTGAATTGGGTTTTGCACCTTTAGATTTACACTTCAAATCAAAACTACGCAGTGTTTAAAGCTCTAAATGTGATTTTGTTGTTTTCTATGACAACAAGAATAAAATATTGAATCTTGAATTGAATCGAATCTGAAATTTATATAATATCTTTCAACAATTAAACAAAAACTTTGACCTACTTAAGTTGATATGATCCAAATTGACAAGACTTCTCAAATTGAAATAAATATTCTGAATCCAAGTTCGTTAAACTCGTGTAGAAATAATTTTTAGCAGTGCGGCAGATGGAGTGACAGATCCACAGAGAGGAGGAGGAGAACCTACTGTCGTTGCCATTGGCTTGGATTGTTGCATAGGAATCAAAGAAGTAGACACGAGGAAGAGTTTGAATGTCTGATGCAGACGAGAGGAGGATGAGGAAGATAGGAAAATAAAGAAAAAGCAAGCAGAGGAAAGCACAGGGGGAGAGAAGGAGGAGAGTGGCAGAGCAGAAAGAGACAGAAATACATAACAAGTTAACTTAATACATTTGTACTGACATTCTTCACTTTTAATAGGATGGATAGTATTTGATTTACAATAAAGTATTATATTATTTATAATTTTTCTTTTTGCTTTTTATTGTTTTTTGCTTCTAATTTTTGGGTGATGTTTTAAAACCACCATATATAATTTGTTTGTCAAAAACATACTAAAGCAAAGCTTTTTAATTTTTTTTTAAATTTTACTTGTTTTTATTGAAAACTTAGAACTAAGTTGACAGTTGACAGCATAACAGTTTAAGGATTTTCGCTCATTCAAATGATATAATAGTTTGCTCTGAATTGTTAATTGCTATGGCAGCAGTGTTAGACAATTCACTCAGCATTATTAAGCATAAAAAATCATGGCAATCGTAAAACTACACTAACTTTTAGGTGTTCTGTGTAAATATTACGTTAGACTTACCTTCCTTCCAGAGCTCAGACACAAAATGATCAGACGACTGATGGAGGAGAGACGCCACGTTGTCGTTCAAAGGATCCATGTTCTTTATTAACCATTCGTTTGCTTTATAATCCACCTACACAAGGGAACAGAAGAGCAGACTCTTCACATTTATTGTAAAATCATGATCAAAATCATTATATCAGTAATAGAGCAAAACTAAAAGTGCATTATGTCACTTTTCTGGAATGTTTCATGGTATATAATTAAATAGCTTTTTTTCAAAAATACCTTAAAATCAAGTATTTTACTGTGAGCTGGGTCACCCTGCTATAGATCTCATCTGTAACTTGAACAGGCGGCTCCATGTGCTTGTCTCCATGGAGATTAATACATTTAATAACATACTGTGGAATATTCCAGATAAGGCAACAACATCTCCATGGATACGAGAATACCAGGAGTGGAAACTAGAAAAGTTACATAGTGCACCTTTTATTTATTCATTTACTATGAACACTTGATGTAAACTGTTTCTGCAGTCTCAGCGGGGCCGCCTACCTTCCCAGCGTAGTGGATGATGGAGAAGTCGGCTTCTCCGCGTGGTTGTTTTGATTTGAAGAATTTGGGATGACTTCCCTGCTCTCCCGTGAGTTTATCCACGAAGGAACGATCTGTTGCCCGCGGAAACCAGCACTCTTCATCCAGGAGCGCCAGGACGCCAGGAGGGTTATTCTGAGCGGAGAAAAACAATTATGAATTATACAACTTTTTATCAACTTACGTATAGTGAAACCGGGTAAAGATCTAATCTGCAAAACAATAACAATCATTAAAGTATTTAATTTGCCATTTGCCATTTTATTTTGTTTGACAACACACTGGATTTCATGCAGTTATATCTATAATTGTACATATATATAATAGTAGCATACGCTATTGTCAATAATTGAAGAAAGAAAAATATATACATTTAAATAGTAAGTTTTAAAATCTTAAATGTTTGAAATCTCAAACATGAATTCCTAGTTTCTATAATAAGTCTTACAAGAAGAAGTTACTTATTTACCCACTAATCTTATCGTAAAAAATCCCACTTGTGCAAAAAAAACAAAAAACCCCAAACATGATAAGTATTGGACATCGAGCTTTTATTTACTGTAGTATAAGTGGATGTGCTACTGATTGTGATGACAGGCCTTAGTGTACTTACAGGTTTCTCTATGAGGTCTATGCAGGGCTGTAAGTCCAGGCCAAAGTCAATGAAGTTCCACTCGATGCCCTCGCGCTGGTACTCCTCCTGCTCCAGGATGAACATGGTGTGGTTGAAGAGCTGCTGCAGCTTCTCATTGGTGTAGTTTATGCACAGCTGCTCAAACGAGTTCAGCTAGAGAAAAAATCAGTTAGAAAGAGGTTAGAGGACATGTTACATTCATCTGTGTATTCATGAACTTTAGTCAAATCATTCCTTCCTGATTTGAAGGATTTTGTGAGGACCTTTCCCCATTCAAATGATATAATATTTTGTTTTGAATTGTGTTACTGTGTTGCATTGCCAGGTCAAAGTCTTCAAATCAGGAATCCTCATGGAGGAAACCCATGAACACAGGTTACACAATAGATGGTACAACAGCACTTTAGTTTTCTTTTATGAAGTGACTCTACGTTACAAATGTATAAATGGTGCACTTTTTACTAATTGTTATGCAATACAGTTGCAGAGCTGGCAAGCTGGTCTATCCTCAGTTTTTAATTGGATTTCACAACAATGTTTTAACCTTGTGTTATATATATAAATAAACACTGGTATTGATCTACGATCTGGGTATGACATGAAAACTTCCAAACCTGGAAAATTTCAAATCCAGCGATATCAAGGATCCCGATGAAGGAGGCTCCTTGTCTCTGCCTTCGGTCCAGAGCTCTGTTGATCCTGTGAACGAGCCACCGGAACAGACGCTCGTATGTGGCCTTAGCCAGAGCCTCCACTGCAAAGTCAGCCTGGACACAACAACATGTGTCAGAACAACACTCATATGGACTGAATTCAGAATATTTGGCTTTTTTTCAGATTATTATTATTTTTTAACAAAATTATATTTATTTAGAGAGGAGGATGATGGTTATAGGCTTGTTTCAAGTTAAATAATTTATCCATAGAGTAAGATATATGTTCTGTACTTAAAGATGACATATGCTTGTTTTAAGTTTTCGAGTCTGCAGCTTTGCCTGGAATGTTCCAAAGTAAGGCATTTAAACTTATTTATCTCCAATGAAACAAGCAGCTGACAGCACCAGGCCAAGTTTCACATCAGATCTAGGTATGTTTGGAAAATAGATGTGTTTAATGCCATACTGTGGAACATTCAAGGCAAAACAATAAAAGGTCTAAGAAGAAAAGCAGTTGATGAAATCTTCACCTGAATATGTACTTCAAGCACATTTAATATTTTAATACAAATATTAAAATCAATCAGAATAACATTGAAAAGTCCAGATACATATGACTGATGATAATATACTCATGTCTTCCATATGGTCATGTGCCTATATAAAATGTTACAAAATGTCACCTGTTCTTTGGTCTGGGCCTTCTGCACGTACTCCCGTCCCACTTTGATTCTGGGGGTGAGGATGGCGCGGGTGAACTCCAGGACGTTGATGCCCAGCAGGTGGGAGAGTTTCTGGGCGGCCGTGTTGTCGGGCATTGAGGCCTGATCGTGGTTTTTCTCTTTTGTGAAAGAAATATTTCCAAACTGAAGCACAGCAGAGATGACCTTTAACATGGCTGAGGAGAGACAAAAACACATATGTTACACTTCTATACTGTAAAGAGGTACACTAAAATGACTACATATAGTACTTTACTAAGGAATAGTCTCGATACTAAAAATACAAAATGTTACATAGTGCAGCTTTATATCTGTTGTATATAACTGTATTTCACTTACACACTGACTCCTCTGGTGTGAAGCCCATGATGGCCATCGAGTCCATGGTCTGAGTGAAGTTTTCTGAGTCACTTTGACCTGGAACAGGGATCGACCCTCCGCTGAGGAAGCGATACTCATCTGCAGTCCCCAAGAGCAGGTCGGCTACAAAAGAGAGATTTTGTGATATTCAAAACCAAAAGAATCTGTGTATTATATTACAGGTCCTGTAGTAATCTTTATTACTACTTTCGATACCATAGATTTGTTTTTTTATAGTGTTGCTCATTTGCCTATAAAGCCTTAGCTAGTTGTAGTTATATTTCAGTTCAGTTTATATTTCTCTCTCTCATGTTTCAGAAAGCCTTGTTCTCACCGCCCATTAAAGGTCCTATATTACACAAAAGTGACTCTTGTGAGCTTTAAACCATGTTATAATGTTACCAATTGCAAAGCTAAAATTATTCAAATGATTCTAGTGATGGTGTATGGAATTCTGTGACTATAATTGAACAGTGTTGGAAAATAATTAAATGCTTACACATGTAATACAAATGAGATACAATGGATTTGTTTTTTCTTGTAGTATTACAAATTTGCATTTTAAACCTTAGCTACCGGTAGTTGTAGCTATCATGAAAGTCACAAAATTACAGCTCTTACACAATAGAAACAAGTTGGCAACAAGCTAGAACAAAATCTATTAACATTAAATTGGCAGGCTGACAGAATGAGATAGTTTGAGCATTAAACACACAAGAACACATTTTTTTGAAAGTTGTAACACAGTCGCAATCACAGGAAATCACAGGAAGGCATTTTGGAGTACTGATTGCACAAATGAAAGAAATACAACAGATATATTTTTTGTAAATTATAACCTGGGTAAAAACAAAAAACAAAAAAGCCAATTTTGCAAAATATAGAATTTTTTATTTATTATTTTAAAACTTTAAATCATTAGAGTCACTTTTAGTATTTCTGTTCTGTGTTGATTCTGTTGAGTGCCTTGGCCCGGTCTTTCTTGTTGTTTCTTGTTAAATGAGGGTATCAGCCTTACACTCGGGTTTATAATGAGGCAATGTTGGCACAAGTACTGCATATTTGTCACCTATTCCATCTACAGATCAAAAAGTCACTGTGTTTACAGATTAAATATACCGGTAATTACTTCCTAATTTTCATGACTGGAACAAGTATAGAGTATCATTTCTGTTACCATTTTTTTGCTCAGGTTGTTTCTGGCTACATAAGATTAAGGGACTCCCTTAATTTTCTGCATTTCATCCAAGGGTGGGGCTTAGCGTTCCATGTCAATCAAAGCAACTAACTGCTGTGTGCTGAATTTTCCAAGAAAGGAGTTACAAAATTGTCAAAGTCCCTACAAATTAGACTCCTCAATTAATGGGAAACACTGTGTACAGATTTGAATTAAACCTTACCTCTTGTTTCATCTGAAGCACCACAAAGCATCTGGTAGAAAATATGGAAAGTCCGTTCATCCTTGGCCTGACGTGTGGCTCTGGACTTTTCTAAGAGGTCTGTGTGATTGGTTAAAGTATTTTTGCACTCAATTATCAATAATTATACAAGAACAAACAGCATGATGATTTTTAAACATTATAACAGTTTAGAAAAAGATACAGGTCTCAATATTGGCACCAACAATGTATCCAGCCACGTCAAAGTTAATGCGGATGAACTTGCCCTAAAACAGAAAACAGTTTTACTTTTTGCACAAAATCTTTTATATGTTTATTTACAAAAAACAAATGGATTATTTAAATGATCTTACAAATCTAGACGAGTTGTCATTTTTCACAGTCTTTGCATTTCCAAAGGCTTCTAGTATCGGGTTGGCCTGCAGGAGCTGTCTCTCCAACTCACCCTGGAAAGGAAATAAAAATATTAATCTCAACTCAAAAAAAAAAAAAAAGAGGCACTCCCATTATATTGTCTTCTATTGCTTTGTTAATAAATAATAAGTCAAGCCACTATTTAAACATAAATTCCTAGTTTGTAAAAACAAACCCATAAATTATTGGACTGGCCACCAGCAGAAGCTCTCTCACTCTTTCAGTCAGCACAGTTCTCACAGTTCATTAGTTATGCAATCAATAGAAAAGCATCAATCTTGTTTCAGTCATTGCTCTGTGGCTATAATGGTCAGTGTTGGGAAGGAACTAAATGCACATACGAGACCAGAGTACAAATTTTGAGTAACCTGGTAAAGTTATTCAGTATTACGTGATATACAATGCTGTATAGGGTGTAAACTGCATGATATTAGAGAGGAATATAGAAAACATCACTCCCTGGGTGAGTGTGTGATCTTTCCTTCTGAAATTAGTGACAAATATATGCATAACAAACGGCACAATAAACATAAAGCTGTTTTAATGCTTTATTTTTATACTATCGGACTAGTGTTCATAATAAACATTCTTTCTCTATTTTCCATCCATCCATCTTCTACCGCTTAATCCGGCTGGGTCGCGGGGGCAGCACGCTGCCCATTACTCTGTGCACCAGACCCAGACCCTATGACCCCCTCTGCAGGTGGTGAGCCCACAGGAGGGTTGGACCCCCTGCCGGTCCCTTGTTGTACACTGTTCATAGGGTGTTGCATGTTTTTGGGTGATGGGGGTTTGATACTAAGAATTCTATACTGATATTGGTTTCAATACCAGGCTGATAATAAAACAACTAATAACATTTTAGACAACATAATGTAATTGTCAACATTAAATAATAGTACTTTCTTTATGTTGCCATGTGGTCTTGTACTAGCTCTGACAAAGCAAAAGATCATTCTAAAACTGTCTAGGGAAGGTCCAGTTTTGTCCTGTTTATGTGATATTTCTCAATATTGATTCTAGCCAGTTTCAAAATCAGTTTTAAAATAGGTTGATATATAATTTTTGATACTTTGGCGACCCTATTTTACATGAAACTCTCACTATATGTAAAAGTATTCAAAGTATTTGTAATACAGTACACTTGGTACAGAACATTATAGATACGATTTTTAGCAGGTATTTAGTATTTTGTAACTAAATAACTAAATATAGTTTCAAAGTAATATTGTTTTCACCTGTCTGTTTAGCTCTTTAGAAACTGTTTTTGAAATGTGCTAAACAAATAAAGTGGAGTGGATTGGAGTATTCTTCCCAACACTGACAATAGCAGGTCTTAAATGATTAAACATTAAAATACTAGTAAGCCTGAGTCAATTGAGAACCACTGCTCTTGAACACAAAAGCAAAAATCTATGGCTTGTTACTAGCATTAACACTACAGTGCATTTGTTGCTGTGTTAGCTGCAGTCGTAGCAGGAGCCGCAGTGCCAGTGCAGAGGCTGGGGATGCTGCAGTGAGGGTCTGGGGGGAGATGGACAAAAGTACACATGCAACACCAAGCAGGACTCCAGCCTGTCTATAGGCCTGTCACAATAACACGCTTATTTAAACACAGTTATTTAAATTATTTATATTTTATCAAGCAGAGATCCTATTGCACATTTAATACCTTACTTGGAATGTTCTAACCAAAGCAGTGACTCTACATCTCCATGAGACAGACCCACTGTGGCCAGAGCTGTCGCACAATATTCAGAGCCCTGGGTACTTTCTAAGGACAAGTGCTGTGAAGTGTGAAGTAGGTTACACTATGACACATGCATTGGACTGTTGTGCTTAAGTTTATGTTTTTGTCAATGTTTTTGAAGCACTTCCCATTGGAATAAACCAAATAATTAACAAATGCAATCTTAGTGGGTTTGCAACACAGGTTCCCTCTATGAAAAATGCACATTAAAAGTGCCCTGGGTCCTGGGTAAACAGGGAAATTTTTGATGTGAGGCAGACATTTGCTCTGAATAATACGGGTGCTTATTATGCCCCTTAAAACCCGGAGCTAATCCACTGTTCTAATCTATGTAGGCTTTTGGATCACTAAGCATTAATAGAAAATAAATATTATTATTATAGAAGTCTATTCTTCCTCAATAGATTAACTTTTGACAGCTCTTAATAATAATAATAATAACAACAAAATGAATGATCTTATATAACCAAGCACTGCACAACAGTAGTTAGTATGCATAATCAAACAAATGTTAATTGTGTTCATTATCAAATGTCAACGTATTATAAAAATAGGTCTTTTCTACAAGTGCAAATAAAATGCACAAAGAATAAATACTGAGTCCCAAAAACGTCTAACTCTCTCCTTAACTGAACCATAAATCAGTGAAGTAATTATTGTGACAGGCCTGTACCCAAAGAAAGTGCAGATGAGGCTCATTTGAGTGGCAGCTGCAAAAACAGAGCCACGCCCTCTGATACACCTTTATGATCACGCGTGAAAGCACCTCAGGCTTTCTCATGTCACCAGGCCAAAAAAAACTAAACAAAAACAACCCTGCAGACAGCCACAGTGAAGCAAAGCCTGCCCACATATTACACTGCAAACATGCAATACAGCATGGGTGCAAATTACTTGAATTCATGTCATGTGAATAGGCTTGGTTAGAAAAAAAGAAAAGGGTTAAAAATGATTAAGCATTTAGTTCCATTAAGTGTGCAGCCAAATAAACTACAAGTGATACTAAAATGTAAGAACTACTCATGTTCCACAGTATGGCATTAAACTTCTGTATATATTTAGCTCCATAGAAAGAGGTGGCAGGTACCAGGTGATGCTAACAGGCAGTTACGGATCAGATCTGTGGGGAGTCGACACCGATCTAAGTAATGATGTATGTTTTTTCAGGGTAAAAGCTATAGAAAGCTCTAGAAACACTTGTAATTGAATAAAATACATACGTGTTTAATGCTACAAGATGGAACATTTCAGGGAAAGCAACAAAAATCAGGTGTCAGTAGCTTTAAGATTAATATTATGAATTCAAGTATTTTTTTTTTTTTGCAGTGTACAGCATTACAGCAAAGCGTCAGGCAGCAAAGGGGTTTGTGCTTAATTAAAAGACGTCGTGTGATTTGACAACGTGGTATACTCACATATTGCATACTCTGATGAATTGGTCAATAAATGAGGGGTAAGTGGGTAAAGATGAGGAAATAAAACACACAAGACACAAAAATAAATGAAAACAGACACACACTTCACATTAAATACAACAGTTTGAACATTGGTTAAACATATTAGTGAATTAGTGAAGAGTGAAGTATTAAAATGACAGGTTGAAAGCAGAGGGAAGGGATAGGAACTTACCCGGTTTACCATAGAACTGCCTCTGGTTAAGGACCTAGAACCATCCATCTGAACATGCATGAAACAGAGGAGCAGGGGACCAGTGCAGGAGAGAAGAAGAGGAGCAAGAGGAGGAGGAGGAAGAGGAGGCCGGGAGAAAATAGATTAAAGAAACCCAAACCAGGATTAGATGAAGAGGTAACAATAATAACAACTTCAAACTGTATAATCAATGTAAATTAAATGCAAACTAAATTAACTCATCTTCATATATAAGGGTGGATGATAGAAACGATATTTTATTTATGGTTTCAGAGAATATTGAGGATTGTTTTCATAGAAATTAAAAATTAAAAAGCATGGGGCCATTTTATAATAGCTACACCTTAATAAAACATTAACAAAGAACTACATCATAACAAGCAAATAGTTTATAAGGAATGTTTCAGGCTTTGTAACTACTTAGTCAAGCGGTGATGTTTGAGGTTTAAGTTTGGTCATGCTCTAAAACCAATAAAAGAGTGTTACCCAAATTATAATAAATGAAAAAGTGAAAACTCTTGAAGGGATTCAAAGAACAATTATTTTTTAAAGCAGATATAAACTGAAAAAATAAATACAGATGACTCCTCCTCTTCTCAGTTATGCTCTGAAAATGTGGAATTAACCAATCACAGGGGAGTGTGGACATACAGAAGAAGCAGGTGCACAAGTGCGGTAAAAGACCTAGACCCTAAGAAAATTGTAACCCGTGATATAACCTTTATGCCCTATCATCCACCCATATTTAAAAACATTTTCCCAGCCAGGTGTGATAGTGCGTCATACCTGTAATGCTTCTTTGGGGCGTCCCAGGGTCCCGCCTTTATGGGAGGAGGCGACGTGAGCCAAATACTGGATCACCTTTTTTGTGTTCTCTGTTTTCCCCGCTCCAGACTCTCCACTGCAACATGCACATACAAGAAAAGTATAGAATGGAAGTACAATAAAGCAATACATTATTTAGCTTAGGCTTATGAAAAAACATCCCCATATAAAAGTACTACGGATGTCAGGAATAACTGCAACCTATTGTGGATACAATTGTGGATTATTCAAAACAAAAAAAGCGATTGTATTTTTTGTAACCAAGGTAATCTGGAAGTCAAGTCAATTATGTCACTCCACTCTTAAAATAACAATATTTCTCCTTGTAAGAATAGTAACACTATGATTTGGTAGAGTAACTAATAGACTTCATACAATTGCAAATATAATTGATGGGGACTATGTAACTTGCTGGTATGTTCCACAATATTTTCTATCTCCAAGGAGACAAGCAAAACAAACACCTGTGCCAAATGACTTGCAGTGTGGAACATTCCATTCAACATAATAACATCACGGAGACGGGCACAGAGCAGAACCACCACCAGAAAAGTTACATAGTGCCTCTTTAAAGTGACTGAAGAAAACCAAAACACAGTGAGTGCAGAGGAAACAGGCTGGAGAACATTTGTTGCTTTTGGGAAAGAATGGAGGAGACTGGAGCAAAAATAGCAGCTGTGACAGAAGCAACGTCTTTGTCCCAAATTCAGTCAGACACAGAGGATCCTCCACAAAGACAGGAAGGTCTGACAGGAAGATGGAGGACAGGAAAACCAATGGGGAGGACATGTTGCTATGATCACTGGTATTATTCAAATGGAAGGTTCAGATGATGGTTTACTATTCTATTATACAATAACTCCTATTAAACCGGTATTTTTTTCAACATGGATAAATGCGTATCTAGATTAAATAATAGTTTTAGTATCGGTTTGGATGCTTTGACAATCCTAGTACCCAAGCAACCCTTTTCTTTTTATCTAACCCAGATTAACCATTACCTAAATCATTCAAGAAACAACATGTAAAAGGCAAATTAAACTTAAGAGCCACTCCCATATTTTCAGATAGCAGAAGGAAAAAGGGCATGCAGTGCGCTGATGTCTGTAGATCCTTGTAGTCTAAACAAAATGATAATGACAAACAAATACAAATGACTAAGACGGCATCGACCGATTAAACAACTAACGGCCCACAGCTCTAATTGATATATGCTTGAAAGAATAGCTAGTTTTGATACTAGTTGTACCTTCAACATTATATTTTTAATGTATATGTAAGAAATATCACTGATTACTCACGTGCAAAGGATTGACTGATCTTCTCTGTCTGTAAATAGAAAACAAAGACGACATTAGCAGTTACTATATAATGACCATATACTTGTAATGTTAATGAATATGTAAAAAATACAAAATTAATTTAAGGTGTTTGATTTTAAACAAAATGGAAACAAACTGTAAACTAATGCTTGCTAGCTTTTAACTGATGTTAGTTAAGAGGGACTTATTTAACAGCACAAAATCAGCTCATCCTATTATAGTTCAGTCAGTTCTTAATGGTCAGATTCTGTTAAAATAAAGATCAGATTAATGTCTAAACTGAGTAACTTCAGACAGAGCAGGACCACCAGTTAGCATCATATCTCCAGAGAATGTTGATGACATCAGTTGCAAAGTATCAATTGGGAAATCTTGTTTTATTACTTAAATCAAGCACTTATTTACACTTGATCTCATTTAACATAAGGTGTTTCTTCCAGTAATATGTGTGGTATTTGGAATGATTGTGCATGTTCCATATTGAGACATGTGACCTCTGAAACAGTGTAAGGGCACACATGGGAGCCTCTGTCTCTTGGGTCATGTTTCACGGTGTCTCCGCTCCAGCAGACCGATGTAAAAAAACATGTACCGCTTCAGACAGGGCCACAGAAGGTTCAGGTTTACTCGAGCAATTATATATTCACAGACTGGCTGAGGTACAGGTTAAGTAAGTAAGTATTTTATTTATAAAGCACCTTTCACAGACACATGTCACAGGACGCTTTACAGATCAATATATATATTCACTCCATACCCGGTAGTGATAAGCTGCTATTTTAGCCACAGCTGCCTTGGGACAGACTGACACAGTGTGGCTGCCAATCGGGGGCGCCATTGGTCCATCCGACCAAGACCATCACACACATCACTTATACAGAGCGAAATAAGGAGGAGGGGACATCTGGTTTTGTAAGTAATAAAAGTATCATTATTTTTTCCTAGAGACTTTTTCTAAACGTAATACAAGTTTGATTAGGGCTGTTGGTAGGGTTGGGTGATTATATTGATTTATCTCATTTTGATTTGATTTGACTTGATATAAATTATAAATTAATTTCCTGAACATGAGCTGTAAAATTGAATTAATTCAAAGCCAAAACTATAGAGACAATAAAGTGGAGGGACATACTTTAGTGATTTAATTATAGACCATGCTAATTAGCACTGTTTATGTACAAGTTTCCCCATGGTCTAGCACCAAAGTACATCTCCCATATGTTAGTGACGTATGAACCATCTCGTACTCTGAGGACCTCAAGGTCCCACCTGATGCCCAGAGTCAGGACTAAACATGGGGAGTCAGAGTTTCAGTTTTACACAGCTAAAAATGTTCTGAAGATGTGAGAAAGGCCTTTGGCAATATTTAAATCCAGGCTCAAAACAGTTCTGTAGCTGTGCATATGACTAATTATACCTGCACTCCTCAGTTAATTACAATTAATTGTCATATATACTATGACAACAATGAATGTGCATTTTTCCTTTAGAAACTACTCCCAGCCCAGTGCAGAGCTGCCGATGTCTGCTTTGCCTCAGACTGCAGACACATGTCCTTCTTTCTAACTAGAGAAGCAAAGAAGAGCACAGGCCACTGACTGAACTGGTGACTCCAGGCTCTTCTCTCCAGGACTGTCCCATTGTTTTGAACCATGATTGAAGTGGCTTTGATTCCCACACATTCACAGTGGAAGAATTCACACTGGTTCTACAGGTTGAATCAGTGCAGTCACACCTACAACCGCTGAGAGCAGGCGGCCAGAGGCGGAGAATACAGAATACAGCCCTGTGTTGTTGCATAGTCATAATGTTACCATTAAAAACCACATGCGTTTCTCAGTTTAGTCTTAAAGGGAAAATATTGTGCAAAATCAACCTTTAAACCAAATTATAATTGTTTAGCTTCTGATTTCCCCTTTTGATGTTTTGAAGTTTGTAGTATTTAGAATGATTCATGCATGTTTGAGTAATGTGTATTCATGCACGTTTGAGTAATGTTTATTACGACTTCCATTAACACCACCACAACACACTCCCACTGTTGTGTAATTACTTACAATTACAATTACAATTTTATTTTCTTAATCTGTGATGCATGTAGGATTGGGAGGGCCATATAGTTATTTTGTAACAAATGTGAAAAAAATAAAGTGTTCTGTAAGTAGAATCAACAGATCCTGTGTCAGAGCAGTTTGAAGAGAGTAACGGCCCTCAGTACATAAGTGTACAGGGGCAGTCAGGTGAACTTTGGACACAACAGGAAAGGCTACTTTAAGTCTCACTTTTAGTCCCCTCAGAAGTTTTAGTCAGTGATGAGGCAGGATATTCCCTCAAAGTTAGCTTCTCACTTAGGACCCAGTTATCTTCTCCATGGATATGAAAAAAACAAATAGCTAATTTCACACAATACAACTGTCCTTTAGTTCTGTCCTTTGAACTGCACTGCACTTCTAAAATGGACAAAAATCTCATGATATAGAAAAAAAAGCCAAGTAAAAGCCAAGTGAGTAGCCAATGACTCTTGCCATGGTTACACAAATAAATAAAAAGTACATAAAGTCCCACGGGTATCACAGATAACAAGATTACTATAATCTAAGAACTATAAAGTAGACAAAAGCTCATTGTCTTCTTTAACAAGTTTCAAATTGAATGATTTACTTTTCATATACCAAATTACAGTTAGAGACAAACATTCCCGTAATATATTTGTGGTGACTAATAGGATTACCAAAATCAACAGATGGAATGATATCATCATTTACAGAACGTGAACAAAGTGCAGCCACACCTGGAATTCTCCCACACACATCATTTTATTATTTTTTGAAGCCCCCCCCCCAGAGTTTGCTTTATATTTTGTGATTTCTAAACTAATTCACATACTTAAACCTAGGACTGATGCTATTTAATTATTGTTTTGGTTTAATCTATTAAAAAAAATGTGTAATTGACAAAAGGTATTTTGTTCTGCCACATAAAAACTGGAGCAAAGCCACTCGTCTAATCCACAGTGGATTTTAAAGCATGAATCACAAAAGCATTATTCATATTTTTTTCTACTTTAACCTTGGGATTTCCTGTATATCTTGAAATTAAGTCTCTTGAAAATTCCTCAAATCCTTAGTTGGCATGAAATTTGACTATTCATGTGTCTTCCCATTATGTGCAACATTTTGAGGACTTTTCCCTTATTTTATATTGTATGTTTTAATTAAAATTGTTAATCACTATGACAACGGTCCCAGCCGGCACAAGGCCTAAATTTTTAGGCATATGAATAATTGAGTCGTCAGTAGTCGAGTAATCAACAGACGGGAAGTAATTTGACATGATAACAACAGATAAAAACTAAACATTAAAAATTAAATTAGAGTTCTAATAGCTTTCCGAAAGAGTTTATATGTTTTTATTATTATTTTATTATTTTATGTTTATGTAAAGCAAATCATTTAGATTTTCAGATTACCTGTCTAAAATGTCTAAATTTATACAGAATAAGAAAAGCATAACATTGACAAAACATATAAATAGGGTCAACATCATTTTGTTTGAGTGAACAATGATACAATAAGCTCTATGGACGTACCCAAACTATAAATATACTTTTTAATGGTTAATGTATGAATTAAAACAACCACACCTCCAGGTACGCCCTTGATAATCCCCTGTTTAAAATAGTTTATTTAGCTAAATATGTCTACCCCTCAAGTTTTTTTCTTTTTTTTATACGTGTGCTGAAAACACGCCCTCAAACTGGGACCAAAGATCACAGGATAAATTGTGATAGCAGGAGAGTTTGAGCTGTATATGACTGCAGGTCACTGTTTTGAGATAGGGCTGTTACCTTGCAGCATGCTCCGATAGGCCGCCTCTGATATGGCATAAATGTGTGGAGGCATCTCGTGACGTTTTTTTCCTCTGTACATCTCCACTATGGACTCTGTGTAGATTGGCAGGTTCTTGTACGGGTTTATTACCACACAGAAGAGGCCCGAATATGTCTGAAAATACAAAAATACAAGAAAGAAGCAGGAATTATTTAAGTATTTATGAACATTTGTTATAATTTATTTGATTTTGATACTACAGAAAAGTATATAGGTCTATAATATATTAAGCATGTTTAGAGATACTCAATACCTTTTTTGATATTGATCAAATAAAGACAATCAACTGTAAATTGTAATACAAACCAATAGTACTTTATTTGATTTTACTTATAGGAGTCCTAGATCTTTCTAAAACTTTCTCAGAATTTCCAGTTCTGCCCTTTTGATTTTGACACAAAGAAAAGAGACAATAACATAATGATACTCTTTCATTAGACAATAAACTCAACACAAAGTACTAGTGCCTTCTTTGATTTTATGATTATCCTCAAACTACTGAATAAGGGCCAGTTTTGTGGGTAGTAATAAATAAAAATAATGAATACTTTTGACAAGCATAGTTCTACTTCTCTTTATTTATCGCTGAAAGAAGAGGCTGATTATGACACAAGAAACATGGCCGTGTACTGCGGATAGATTTGTGAATTATTATTAAAATTCAATGCAGTTAAATTTACAATGACGTTAGATCATCAAAAGGAGCATTAAAATTGAGAGAAACAGAAATATGAACTTCAAAACTACTACAAGAAGCATGTAGAGGTGTAAATTACAGGGGTGCAGGTGACATAGTACATGCATTAGACCCCGTTGTTCATTTGTTGTACATTATATAACTCAAATAACGTCAGCCTATTTGCTTATTTTAAACGTTGTGATATTCTTGAAACTCATTTGATTGATGTTCATGCTAATATTACGATTACAGGGCAGAGTCAACAGGTGAAGCTGCCTTGCCCATGTCTGATAAGCACAGGAGTAAGTTATACTTCAAGACGGAAAGGTTAACAATGTTTCTCTTTTTAATATAGTTTTAGTATTAACACGTCATCTATTCTCCTTGAATGAACCTCAACCTGATTTCACGTCACCTGTCCAACCATGAGAAACAGCATAAGATAATGGAGAAGCTGCTCGTCCAGTCTTACATATAAGTACGAGTAGGGCTGTCACGATATGTACTATATCCCAGGGCTGTCATAAGTATTAAAAATCAGACACTAATCAATACTAAAACTAGACTAGATCCTAATTTGAGCAGGTATCGCTACCAAAAAAGCCACAGAACAGACAGAAATGAACCTTTCCTGGAAAGCTTTAGAACAAGTACACGCCAATGGAGTATTATGGAAACTACTTGCGCTACCGAGGGATTACACAAATATAATGCCACATGGTGATATAAAAGAAAGTACTACAATGTGTTATGTGTGTTATTTTTTTGTGATAATCCTGCTTTAGGGTTATTGTGTCACTGGCATAAATTAGTTTCATCATCATTTAATCTTAAAAGGTCTGATTTTTTTTTTTTTTTTTTGCAAAAT
>JACN01041449.1:0-11435 GCA_000787155.1 Scartelaos histophorus
TCAATATCGTGCAGCCCTATTATACACGTTTTATCTGCGTCTCAAGCTCGGTTGGTTGCATTTACCCACAGTTCGAATCCCGCTCTTGGCATAAGCGTCGCCGGTTGAGCCGTCAGATCCGCTGGCTCACAGGTTGGCGGTGCGACGCCAGCGCCCACAGATGTCTTTGTGTTCTTGGGCAAGACGCTTAACCCACCTTAGCCCCAGTGTCTGAGTAAACTGAGGCGTGAATGCATGAAGGAAAATGGTGACGCAAAAATAAAAAATATGACCATTTAACATGTTTTATTTTAACAATTCTAGCAGTATTTGATTTGCAATACTGTGCACCAACTTGAGACGTACTTTTTGCACTCAAATAATAACTGTGGATGCAGATAAACAGCTAAAAATTCTAATTACAAGAGAGAGAAGAGAGAAGCAACACATGCAACATACAGCACCACAGAGCTGGCATTATCCGCCGGTGCAATGCTTAATGTGGCATGCATAATAACAAATATTAATGAACTTCCGCAAAAGTACTCGCTAGTTTTCTGCACGCTAAAGTCATTAAGTTATATTAAGTAGCTATGCATATTTTATCACTGTCCAACCTCATTTTCAAGCAAAGTTCTCTGCATATATCATATAGAATCCAGCATATACCGGACTATTCTTCTTGTTCCTAAACACTGCTCAGTACAATATGGAGCTGTGATTAGGTTAGCAGACAATAAATTACCTGCGTCAGCCTCTGCCAGACAGTCATAAATTGCCCAATACGGTTACACTACACAATTAACAGGAGAAAAATGAATCAATACGCGCAATCAAATACAGCCTTTTAATCACTAACACAAGTCTGCTTTGCGTCCTTTTAGCAGGCACTGTTGCAGAACTCGCCGCAAGAAGTACCCGATTGTACTTTCTGAACGCGGGCCAAGCCGTTTAGTACTTAGAGAGGAGGTTTTACTTGTTTAATTTTTTATTGGAAATGACATATGGTTGGACCAGTGTCACGGATCATACGGCTAAAGTATAAATTTGATCTGCACCTTTTACTTTACGTCTAACCTCGGGAGAGCGTCGAGTCGGCTGCAGCAAATCTTACTTGACTTGGACAAGAAGTAGCCTTGAGGTACTGTCCACTACTACTACTGCTGATACTCCTAATAATATATCTGTTATATCGCCATAGCAACCGTTTTGTTAGAGCTGAAGTTCAAGCGTTTTATTCTGCACTTCTGTGACTGCAACAAATATATTTACTGATGCAAACAAAAGCAAAAAAATCAATTTGTCTGAGATTTTTTTTCTATTTTTTTCCCTTATACCTCAGTTTTTTTATGCTGCTGGTTAGTGAGGGACTTTTACGCATTTAGCCAACAGGGGGCAATGTTGCTCTGTGGCACGCTCCCTGTCACTGGGAGATCTCAAGCTGAACAAGCTCTAGGAGTGTGTGCAGTGGGGAGGCTGGCAAACAAAATACAGCAAAACAAACGAATGAAATCACCGGAGGAAGTCTTGGACGGAACTCAAGGACTTCAGGCAGTTTCGCTTTGAACCGATAAATCTGATTTTAGGGTAAAATTGTTCAATAATTAGGGAGTACAGCGAGGGGAGCAGAGGTGTCAGCACAAATATATCAGAATTATAGCACCACACGAGTTGCATTGGGGATCGTAACCCAATGCTAAATCACTATTAACAAATCACGTACACAGTCTTATATTTCACTCTGCTGGAGCCTCTGGCCTCTGGATGTCACAGGAGCCATTTTGTACTTTTAATGTCAAAATTCCCAGCCATGGCATCTCTTTGTCTGATTTATTATATCCAAATTACTGTAGATTACTGTGTCTCTATCTATAATAAGTATTCAAGCCAAGCAGCATAAATATACAGTATTAATTCACCACTTATTGCAAAATACAATATAACAGAAACAGGTTATTTGAGTCATTTTGTCAGTGACCATCAACATTCAAACTCATTATTGTACTTTTTTGTATTATTATTTGCTTATATTTTAGTAGCACAAACATATGAGCTCTTAGTGTAGGTCAGTGTTACTAAACTAAACTAAACATATGTGAGGAAACTGCTTTAAATGAACATTTCTGCTCCATAGTTTTACTCACATATATCCAGTATTTTCCAATATTTAACATGTGTGAAAACTTCAAAATAATGCACGCTGTATTCTGAAAAGTAGAATTTTAACCAGTCTTCCTGTGTGGATCATGTTGTAGAATACGTGTTCAAATGGATGAGTATTCTGAACAGTAGAATTTTAACTTCTTAATAGTCTTCCTGTGTGGGTCATGTTGAAGAATACGAGTTCAAATGGATGAGGTTAAAACAGGACAATTTAAGTGCCAAAGGTTTATTCCCTCAACATACAATTCTAATACAGACGTCTGGGTGTTGCAGCGTAATCCCTGACTGCACATAAGGACATGGGACTCACGAGGAAGACGCCCAACTCACTTAGACCCACAGTTTTAACATACACAATTAATGAATATTGAAATATGCAAATTTGAGTATGATGCATCAGCGTTACACCCATTGTTTTTTTCCATTCTCCTTACAGGCCCGTCTCTCTCCTTGTCAATATTTTCAACTTAAGTTTCCGTTTTTCTCTGAACCCTGCAAACAGAACTGAAAAAAGCTCTTTATGCCTGCACCCAGACCCTCGGTGACGTCTGGGTGAGAGGTCGACACACACAGGGAGTCACAAACGGAGCAGAGCACATCATGTTGTAAGAAGCTGTAAAGCAAACTTTGATTAACAGACAAACACATTAAAACTGTAATACACAGCAGTCATGTGTGTCCCATTGTCTGTATGATGGACACGTGTGGGCTAAAGTAATAAGAGCAGCTTCACAGTGTCACTATTTAATGAAAAAACATGTAATTCACAACAGGATCTTGAGTATTTGAATGTGCGTTGTCCCCGTTAGAGGTCAGGGGTCTTATATACTGTATGTTGTTATTTATGTTGTGTGCAAACTATTTAAGTCAGAACATTTCTATAACCTTGTATGACATTTTAACAGGAAACAGTTTTCTTTCCCAACCATTGCACCAAGAGAGTGTCTTATTTGGACATGCGGAAGAGCATAGCCTCCATGCATATGTATGTGAACAAAAGTGTGCTCTGTTGCTGCAGGCAAACAAGTCCATAGCCTTGGGTGACACAGGCATTTCAGTCAGAGAAAAATGCTTTTAGAAGAAAAAAATATTGACTCCTTTATGGAAAAGCCGCTCATTTTTGCTAGTTAGATTTAGGGTGAAGTGAAATTTTCCGACTCATTTGACCCAAGTGTGGAGCACCTGGTTGGAGAAGTTGGCGACTGGAGTGAAGCACCTGGGACCCTTCTGGAAATAGGGTGAAAAAATGAAAATTAAATGAAAAATAATGAAAGATTAAGGTTACGGTGCACGTTTATATTCTCATAGGTAAACTAGTCCTTTCGTTTGACCCATTGGTGCCACAGTAGAACCTGAGAATCTCCACATCTTGAGCTAATCTTGGTGAGAACTACCTCTACGACTGGAGGATTTTTGGTGCATGTTTTGTGTCGATGGAGTCCGGTTTAGACAGATGTAAATACGTGATCTTTGTGCGAGTCCATGTCCACACACTCAAACCAAACAGCAGAGAGGCAGGACTTACGCATGAGCCGCTGTGGTTTTTGCCAACATTTTTCTCTGTATATTTTTGACACATCTTTATTCCCGGCCTTTCTTAAAGTCTTTTGCTCAGTCCTTCCAGCATAATAGCTTCTTGGCCTTTTTATATTCTTCCTAACAGCCTTTTTGCGATTAGAAAAATTCAGTAGGCGGCACAAAAGCTGAAGGTGAAACCCTCCCCTGGAAGCTACACTAAGTTTATGCCAGTGCAACAATGACACCCCTTATCTTATGAAAGTGGGGAAGCTTTGCATAAAACATGAGGTCATACTTTTTTATAGCCTCTACAATACCGTGTACATGGTTGGAATAGCTAACAATCAAAGAGGTAAGAAGGGTCCCGCTGGGGAGCCACTCTTTTCAAGTTGTACCTTTCTGGCCAAAAACCTGAATTTGTGTGAAAGGAACACGAGGACACCGGAGCAGAGCATAAATGTCCCAAATGAAACGTCTCTATAACCATTTCTTTACTTAAGAGAAGGCGGGTATCTGTATTCAGCAGGGACTATGTTTTGCCAGAGATTATTTGCACATCAATGCGTCTCTTTGAGTGGCTTCATCACAATATGCCTCTCTGTTCTTTAAAAGCCCAGATGCAGAAGGATTAAAATAACTTTTTTACTCTTAAGTGATGTGACAGATGTTGTGATAATGTCGCTGATGCTTTGTACATTTTTGATTCAAATCCAACTTCTAATGTTTGTTTTGGGTTTGCTGATTTTGTTTCAGATGACAAATGTTTGTTGTGGAAATAGCTTCTGTTGTTTCTTAATCTTCATCATCTTGCTGTTTTTTTTGCGCAAGAGGCAAGAAAGATCAAAGCGGGAGGGAGTCTTTCAAAATGGTAAAAATCTAGTTACTTTCAAAGATAATGTGAATTACGGGGAAAAAGTAGAAAAAAAAATCACTGCTTTTCAAGTGTGTTTTTTTCAGGGACAATTTACTTAAAAAAAAAGAATTAAAAAAAGAATCTGTGACCTGGAGAATGGCAATGTAAAAGATGCTAATTCTTAATGCAACGTTTTATCATTTTCATGGAGTATGTGGTAAGACACTCATGCACGCAAAATGTTTCTGTTCCATATCGGTCGTCTTTGAGAACTATTGATAGGCGCCTCGACTCGGGCGGAGAGAGTTACCACTTTATCGAGCGAGTCTGGTTCGTCTGAACAGTGCACAGTGTGAGAGTCGGCGAGACACGTTAAATCCTGCGTGTGATAACTTACTTTGAGGAGTGTGGAGGGTCCTTGGCTCCGTACACCGCTGACACACCATGTTCTGAGTAGAAAAACTTATTCCATTTGGCTATTTAGTGTGTATTTGTGAAGGGGAAACAGAACAAATAGAATGTCTCACTGTACTTTTAATAGAAAGTACTGGTTTTCATGTTATTGGTTTGGTGGTGTTGGGAAAAACTGGACGTACCGAGGGCGCTCATTGCCAGCTCAGTCGCTATTATGTCGGCCTGTGTCATCATGGGTATAATACTCCCTACAATGGCAACATAGCAAGTGGAAACAAAACAAGACCAGGCTGTGACCAGACTGGATTATAGCGATGATTTCATGTCTCCCGGTGCTGGGTTCTGCACTGATTAGGGCTGCACGATATATCGAAAAAATATCGTCATCGCGATAATGGCACGTGCGATATCCACATCGCAAAGATGCGTGATATTCTTTAATTGTTTTATGTGTAAATCGTGAGTTTATTGCGTTCTGGAGTTCACAATTCCGATGCGCCCTTAAACGTAATGTTTTGCTAGCTAGAGCGAGCGCGTGGACTCGCAGTGCATGACGGGAAAACACTACAGTCACCATGGCGGGTAATGAAGAAGTCAGTGAAGACGACAACAGCCAACACCTTGTGCCTAAAAAGCACAGCAGCTCCGGAATTTGGGACTTTGGCTTCAGACGGGACGACGTGTCACAGACGCAAGTGCTGTGCAAGTCGTGCCGGAAAGTTATCGCAACGTCGAGAGGAAACACGACGAACTTACACAGCCACCTCGAACGCAACCACAGGGAGCTATACAGTGATTTTATTCAGTCCAAAACTTCAGCAACCAATGTTACGCAGGTACAGTCGCAAAAACATCTGTAATAAAGTTGTGGCCTACGGCTGTTCTCCTAACAAGTTTAATACTTTGCAAGAGCTTATTCTTAGTTTTCTAACCATGTGGAACACAGGTAAACGTCATAGAGGCAAACATGTGAATGTACCAAGCATTTTTTTTTAGGTTAAAAGAAAATATCGCAATAATATCGTTATCGCAATGCTTGACAGCCCTAGCACTGATGGTAAAGAAACTTCCCTGCGTGAGAACTCCAGCCTCTCTTGGGCTTCTTCACTTTATTCTACAACAGTTGGAATAGTGTTTACTGTAGTAAATTTGTATTCTATTTTTAAAGAAAAACACACAAAAGTTGCAGTTCAAAGAGTTTGATTAGAATTAGAACTATTGTGCTATGTAAACAAGTTATGAACTTCACACTCAATAAATGAAAAGGAAAAACTAGGTGAGTAAACTCTTAAAAATACCTATTAACTATGTTTTAGTGAAATTAGTCTGACCTCAGTCGTCTAACCTGTTATCTGCACCTTAAGTGGCACATTTGAAAACCCACTTATTCCCATTTTATTTGCACAATTTTACTGGAAAACATTTTTATCCAAACTATCATTTTACCATTGTTCGACTTGAGGTGGCAGTGAAAGGGTTACGTGCACAACCCCAAGGATCAGATAATGTTTTCTTTGAGTTACTCTTTTGTCACACATCACAGAATGCATTTGAGCGAACGCACTCATTAAGATTCATGAGGCTGCACTGTGTAAAAGTCCTATAAGCCCTGAATGTGACAGAATAGTGATGACACCACCACTTCCCACCAGGTGTTCACCGGCCTCACGCCACAGCGCAGCACAATCTGTGGAGCGGAATTGCAAATTACAAGTAACCAAAGGTCCTTGCATGCTGTTAAAAGCCACTGGTCCATAATGATTAAGTTTAACCTTTTAGGGTTTGGGGCAGGGCGGATTATGCGCTTCTTCAGAGTGCGAATGTGGGCCCGAAATTTGCCTTGAAAGACGACGGAGGTGCGCAGCCACAAATGCATCCTATAGAGTCAGCTGTTTGTTGTTTAGGAGAAGTCGGCCATCTTGCTGTCCTCAGTGCTTTTCTTATTCTTCATGGTGAATTGCTGATTCTTACTTCTATTCCTCCCAGCTCCGTTTTACCTACCGGAGGCATGGGAACTTCTGTGTTGTGTGAGCTTTTTGCAAACATTAACCATCAAAGATAAAGCGTATAAATCTATTTTAAAGCACACTGAATTTTATAGAACAACTTTTGCAAGAACTTACACTGCGTAAATGGTGCTTACGGTATGACAAAACTTATTTGCTAAACTAGACAGATAAGGAGAAAGTACAGGCTGAAAATGCTTACTTATTTACCAATTAAAATCAGTATTTCCAACGCAATCATTAACAACTCCTCATTCCCAACCCTATTAGCCAATTATATTAGCGCTTTTCCTCTCATTGAAAGTGGAGCTGCAAAATGTCAGTGTTTTCCCCATGATAGATAATTTCATTTTCCAAACATAATTGGACCTCAGCACAAGAGTGTTGTTAGTGAACAGTGCTGTTTAGGGCGCCGAGGAACAAATGGGAACTTAAAGCCCTTGAAAAATAATCGGCAGCACAACTACAGTTTGACTCTTGCTGAAAAATCCAATTCCCCGTGGCTATTGGGTTTAATGAAATTCTTGAAATATAGTGAATAATGAATGTTAAGGAGTCTGAGTGTATAGAAGCTAATCAGAGTTTAGTTATTGCTGTGACCTGCCCATTCCAAAGTGACTAACATTCAGAGTAAAACACTTCTCCACGGCGTCACCACAGACTGATTAACTCACGCGGCTTTATTGAATTTCTCACGGTCGTCAAAAGAAAAACAGAGACTGATGATGACGGTCAAAGACGTGGTATTCGCAGAACTCTGAGTGAAGGACGCTTGATTAAACATGGTCACTGTATAACATGACACTGCAGTTGGTCCACTAAAGTAAAATACAGACAGAATTACAAGATTTTGTGCGTGCAAATACATGAAGATTAGTGTTGTTGAAATTTTGGCAGATATTTGGCATAGATCTTTTTTAAATTTCAGCCTCTGTGAGCCCATGAGTCATTCCCAGTTTGTCCTCAGTGCATCAGATGTGTCTTTTTGAACAGACTAATGAGTAAAAATAGAAATAGAAAAGCAACAGGCCCTGTGCACAGCAGCAAACTGACTCGCTCGCCGTGTCTCAAAGCAGATGCTAACTTTTAATGAAATGTAAAATATAAAGCGAACCACTGCCTAGTTGTTGTTATGTGGACTTTATTCAGTGTGTGGCTTCATTTTAATGCTTAATATGTCTAAAAATCTGCAAAGGCACAGTGTTCTAAAGTGAAGTATTCAGCTCATTTGTCTTTAACTGTTGTCACCCACAGATCCACAGCCTCATTTTGAAGTATTTTGTAAATTTAGTGCCACTCTGAAAAAATTTAGAGATAAAACAAGAGCAATCCGGGATTTCTGATCTCTGCCAAAGGGATGACGTGGACACAGAATCCAGATTCGCACCAAAATCATGACAATTTCATGAAGATCTGGCCAGTGGTTTATAGTGATTATATATCCAGATCCAGATTCCAGGTCCGGATCTGGATCATCACCAAAATATAATGGAGTCGTCCTTGGGCCAAGATCTACCTCTGATTAAAAAAAATAATAATAATTAAACTTGATCGCATAATCTCCTTGGTGGAGATAATAAAACATAGAGATATTACTGATCAGGAGGCGGTGATGCTAACAGTGAGCTAACCTTCTGATGTTGTGTGTGAAAAATCCCTCAGTTGTCCAGGTAGAATCCATGGCAAAAGGAAAATAAATTTGTCAACTGGACAAACTGCGAAACGTATTCAACCAAATCACTTTTGTCCAGCTGACAAATGTATTTTCCTTTTGCTTTTGATGTTGTGCTAAAAATATAGTTGTGAAATTTACTAGAACTTAACGTGGCCTAAATTACAGGGCGAAACTATGGATTTCCACATCTGAAAGTTGCACTGTGGAACTTTTCTGGAGGAGAACCACAACTTTTTAAAATTTGTCACAATAACTATCAGTTCAACTACAGGTGTTGCTGTAATGTGGCTTGCAAATCTCCATGGCGATTCATGCATTTCTGCCCACACTATGGAACATTCTAGGCGACGAGCAGGTGATGGATCCTCTAGCAGAGAAGTTACACAGTGCACCTTTTTAATATCGGTAATGGAAAAAACATTTAGAGCAGTTTTTACATTTGAAATCTCTTAGCATAGATCATAATTTGCCTGCGTCCTATCGGTAATGCAATAAAGCAGCGCTGCTAATCCGTCTGCCCATTGTGAATTTTATTGGAAGAATTGTCCGAGTAATAACAAATGAGCTCTGCCACCTTCGGACCACTCCTTTAGATTTACCGTGGACTGGTGTGAAGCAGTGGACCATCCAGCGCAGTCATAAGCACATCGATCCCAACTCACCTCTGACTCTCTCTGCACGAATTCGCAACAGCTCCTCATAATAACCCTTTTCATCTCTGTCACCAGGAGGCGCACTGGTCCGGGCACGCCGCACCTGTACAACTCCACAGCTCCAGACGCTCGGATCGCACATAGCCGGTGTGTGTGTGTGTGTGAGGACGGGAGGAGGGGGGGTGTATTGTGCTTATGAGCAGGGGTCCGGTCAAATCAGAGAAGAAGTCCTCACTTGGCAGCAACCATCGATCCGGGTTCAACAAGACGGCCGAAAGCATTGATCTGAAAACATCTGGGCCAATAGATCTTCATCAGCGCAAGTGGAGACGTGTAGTCAGAGGGATCGCTACTCAACAAGGTATTCAAGTCACACAATGGACCCAAGTTGAAAAAAATTTAAGTATATAGTGGTGAGCTGATTGCTATTGAGTAGAATGTTGATCTGCTGTGGCTACAAATTCTAATGCAAGAGTGAAAGAAAACAGCTGACGGTTTTGTTTCCTGTTTCTGACTCTTGTGTCTACTTGTGTCACTTTGTATTTTCCTCAGAAGCTCGTTCAAGGTTGGATATTAAAGATGTATCGTGTCACCTTGCCCCATTGAACACTTTTCTCCATGGGCATATTATTGCTATTTTCATGGAGACAGAATCAGAGCAAGTTACAGGTCAGATCTGTGGAGAGGCGACTCTACATGCAATCAGAATGTTTGTTTTTCTGGGTATTTTTGTGCTATAAAACCGCTTGTAATTTAATAAATATAAAGCTTAATGTGATGCGGTGGAACATCCCAGGCAGAGCAGTGACATATCCACAGAAACAAGCAGACCTCCAACAAAAAAATGACACAACGCACCTTAATCTGTTACTTTTTGTTGGTTTGCAAACGCTCTGTTCACCAAAACAACATATAAAAAAGTTTAGTTTAGTAGAGTGGTCCATATATCCAACCAAAAGGAGCATCTGCCAGGGACAAACTCAAACATGCAGGAATGTTTCAGGAAACCAGTTCAGGCGAGTAGCATTTGAGGAGCATCTGCCAAGGACAAACTCAAACATGCAGGAATGTTTCAGGAAACCAGTTCAGGCGAGTAGCGGCCGATAATGTAATAACAGCCGATAATGTAATAACTGCCGATAATGTAATAACGGTCGATAATGTAATAACTAACTGCCTATAACGTAATAACTTTTCTGTAATAAAGCCAATAATGTAATCAAATATCTGAACCAAGAACGTAATAACCTGTTACCAATAATGTAGCAAGTTATTACATTATTGGCTTCTTTAATTTTTAAAAACTTTAAAATGTAATAACTGCACCACT
The DNA here is from genome assembly GCA_000787155.1 of Scartelaos histophorus. Classification (NCBI taxonomy): domain Eukaryota; kingdom Metazoa; phylum Chordata; class Actinopteri; order Gobiiformes; family Gobiidae; genus Scartelaos; species Scartelaos histophorus. The sequence goes on from JACN01041449.1 coordinate 10,592, forward strand.
AATGTAATTATTACTTCTATATCACTTAAAGATTTAAAAGTGTCACACTACTTTGAAATGTAATGTTACTATTGTTGTTACTGTTAAAAGGCCAGTTTTTTCCCTCTACATCACTGAAAAAAGGTTACTGGATTAGTGTAAAAAATATGGACAGCGGTTCCATGTAATAAAATGATGAATACAAAGTTGAAACTTGTTTCGATCTCTCTGTACATAATTTTCTCAGAAGTTGAACATCACTTTTTCGAGGTGATGAAATTTGATCAAGTCGTGTTGAATATGCATATTTATTTTACCTAATCATGAAAATTTGCCCTTTTTATGGTTTTATTTTTGAACATGCGATGTCAAATGTCCTTAAAAGGTTTTAAAGTAAAATACTACAAAAACACTTTAGTTTTCCATAGTATTATATTGTCTTTAACAGAGTCAAACACTCAGAGCACAGGTACAAGTCTGTTTGGAGCTGAGAACTTTTCCAGTGTCGTCGCTCTGGTCTCTACATCTGGAGATGGGAGTAACACAAGATTATATTATGATTCTACTTTCATCTACATGTTTAAATATACCTGACGCACCTATGAATCTATTATAATAGAAGCATCTGTTTTTCTCTAATACTTCGCCCGTGGAAACCAGAATAACACAAGATTATATTATTATTTTGTACTTTGCATGTACATGTTTAAATATAGTTGAAGCACCTTTTATACAATAATGGACCAGGACAGAACCACTTGAACCTGAGAATTGAACCTGCAGAAACATACTCCCCATGTGCTGCTTTTTTTCTTCAAAACGCAATTCTGTAATTTGAATATAATTGTACTTTTTTTGTCCTTGT
>JACN01081724.1:0-12733 GCA_000787155.1 Scartelaos histophorus
CATCATCATCATCATCATCATCATCCAAATATCGGTCTGGTATATATCGGCCAACTGATATATCGATCTGTCTCAACTGAAAACTATTGCTGTTTTTCTGTGAGCACAGTCACCTCTCTCCCAGTTTAATGCCATATTGTGGAACATTGCAGGCAGCACTATACAATCTCCACAAAGCTGCAGATGGCAAGCCCTCCACCAGAAAAGTTACACAGTGAACCTTTAAGCAACCAAGTCATCAGCAAAACAACGATCCTCTGACCTGATCTATTTATTTCAATTTAAAAAGTTTTCTCTAATTGATCTAACTTTCTCTGCACTAAGCAGACGTGTGTACCTATACTGTATTTGAATATTAAATGTTCTGAGATTGCTTTTTGTCATTATAAATCTGCATTGTCTGATTTTGAACACATAGTCGCACATAACTGCAATATCCAGGCTTTGTTTTTCTTTGTCAAGGAAAAAAAAAACAAAAACTGATGACCCCCGACAAAGCAAACAGGTCACACACAAACAAGGTGAAAGGCAATCAGCTGCCCTCAAAGCATTTATCTATAAAACAAAGATGTCCTCTCCACACTCCATGTAAGGTCTCTCTGTGGGCCCTGTCTTCATTACCAGATGAATACAAGCCCTCACTGAGCTGCTTTTGACAGGATACACAAACAACTGTTGCACCGCAGGACACTTGATTTGACAGGGTACATAAACGTCCATAACACCGGGGTCACACACCTGCAGGCTTTCTGTGGACTGCTGAGCCATAGAATACACACACAAACACACGCACACACACATACGCACACGCACGCACACACACACACACACACACACACACACACACACACACACACACACACACAGAAAGGCCAACTGTTCACAATCACTGAGCCTCTGAGATTTCATATTTGAAGCTTTGATAACTGCTGCTTTTGTGCTTTTTCTATTAATAATAACTGCTGGATAATGCAACTATCCATCTATATGTCACGAGTCACGAGTCTCAAGCTCTGTTCAGTAATGCAGAGAAGTAAACGCTGTAGCTGGGCTTAGTACTGACTTGAAATAACCAAACACTGATAGCGTCTTTGAGATGGCTCTCTGCGAACTAAAGAAAATTAACTTTTTAATCATACTATACAGTCTTATCTCCAGCAAGTACCTATAAGAACAATATTACTTTAAGGAGATGGTGTCCTCAGATGCCTTAATGTGAAAGACTGTGTGTGTGTGGTTGTGTGCATGCGAGTATGTGTGTGGATTTCTGTCTGTATGAGTGTGTGGGTTTGTGCTTGCTTGCGTAAGTGTGCGTGTGTGTGTGTGTGTGTGTGAGGGGGCAGCAGCAGAGCAGGTGCATGTCTGTGCTGTCTCTGCCTTTTTAAGCCTGTGAACCTGTAACACCTGTGGACACGTCGTGACCTTTTAGTGCAGATTAAGCTGTGGGAGTGTGGAAAATGTCTAGAAAGCCTATTGATTATCACTGTATATCGGCCCATACACACATACACACACACACACACACACACACACACACACACTCACACTGGTTGGAAGGTTGCCCTGCACACTTGATGCGCCCTTGCTCTGTTTATGACATGCACTTTACTGGTGCTGTAATTGGATGATTAAAATTTCCTGCGGCCACTCAAAAAGCTGACTCTGAAATGTTATTTTCATGATGTTTTAAAGGTAACTTTTGTGCTGGAGGACACCATCTGTATTTCTTTGCATAAAATGTTCCACGGTTTGGTATTAAAGGAACACTGTAACTTTTCTATTTTAATCTAGCTCTATGGTAGAGATTGATTTGCATGAAATTACTAATTCAAAGGCAGATTTTATTTTATTTTATTATTTTTTTCCTGAAATATACCTTGAAAACATGCATTTTTACTATTCTGGGCACAGATTTTGCAATCAGGCGACAGTTACACTAACTCTCACCTCTTTGTATTGAAGAACAAAATAAGTTGGAGTGAATAAACTGGGTCCCACAGGCCAAATGCCCTCGAAGTCGTCTAATTTGTGATCAGATTTTTAGGAATTTAGCTTATATTGATTCAATTTTGCACTGATAAGACACTCAGGAAATGGAAATGAGCCAGTATCAGATAAGCCTATACATTAAAGTATCCGTCTTGTTTTTATTCAACTACAGGTATTTCTTTTTTTTAATTCTTCCTGTGAGTAGGTTAACCATCCCACAGACCTGACCTGACCTGGAACTTGGTGTCCTTGTAGTTTATTGCCATAATGTTGAACATTCTCAGCAAAGCACATCTTCAGAGAGGCAAGCAGATGTCGATTCACAATAGTCAACCCTTAAATACATTTTTAGAGTTATCTGAAGGATTTTTATTTCCAAAACGTAATGACGGGTTGGTGACTCACGCAGATAACTATATCCACAGAGCTCTTATGTGCGCCTATAGTTCTTCAGCTTCTTTAGTAATAATTGACAACAAACTTTCTGTGTTATCTCCCGGTGTGGTTTTCCTGGATTTTACTTAAGACACAGACATACTTTAAATATGTGAATCCTTAAATCTTATGCATTCTTCTTGTAGTCCATTAGCGTGTCCATTTTACAGCCCTTTTGTTCCATTCTCGTTCTCTATAATCCTCTGTAAAACTCGGCATGTTTTGGCTTTAGGCTAGAGTCTGCGTTTGCGCCCTGAACTCATTAATAACCGGACCACTTGTATTGTCAGATAAACCCTATGGAGAATACAATATGGTTCTTTTCAGCTTTTTCCACCACCTATTGTCCTTTCATGAAGTTAATTAAAACTAGGAGAAAAGCAGCCGCGGTGTAAATCGCTCTCTTTCTCTATAGGTGAAACATACATGCTTTTACTGGGAGTGTGTACGTACCAGCCTGTTATTGTACTCTTAACAAGGAATTCACGTGAAACAGTTATTTCATTTAACCTTTCTAGTGTTTCTGTTGGATGAAAGTTAAAGCAATTGTTGGAATTACAGTAAGACATTTCAATATCAGAGCAGCCTCATCACGGTCTGTTTTGAATTGCCAATCGCTATGGGAACAGTCCTTATTTTTAATCATTTTAGGTTATATTATTTAACATCATACAGTTTATGCAATAGTAGCTCTGCTGAATAAAAAGTGAACAAAAGGTTTTCCCTAATATACACGATTCTTGGTCTAACTGCTTCCAATTAGGTGTAAGTGAAGTTTTTTTCTTGGCATCAGATCAGTTTTGACCTGTAGTATATTTGGGTCACTATAAAAAGTATCACCATACACAGCTCCAGTTCCACCAAAATGATCTACATCTGCATCATTATAGACTTTTTTATAATATTCAACAACTTGTGATGTGCAGTAGTTTCATTAGCAGGGTGCACACTTGAGAGCTTTAAATCCTATTAAAAATAATTTAATTCAGAATAAAAATTAATTCCGCTTTAATTCCGCTTTTCGAACTTAAACTTAATTCTGAAATTAGCGGGTGGTTTATTCTGATTTTAAAGATTCCCAAAGATTATTCAAAAATAAACTTTTTCGGACTTAAACTTAATTCTGAAATAAGCGTGTGGTTTATTCTGATTTTAAAGCTGAATTAATTTATTCCACGATCATGTCAACGTTTATTCCGCTTAAAAAATAATTCCATGTGCGTTGAGTCGCCCTTTTGACGCGATGAGAAACAAATCTGATGATAGATGATTGTTTTTAGTTTATTTAACAGCTGATTTAGGACACGGGTCAAAACTGACCCTTAACACTAGAGATGGTAATAGAAAACTAACACAGGAGGAGGGTTAAGTGACTTTATACTTTTCTACTTCCATTCACATCCCCAGCACAGAGCTCTGGTCCAATGGCTGCTCCTCTCCTCCTCTACACTTCCTCTCGTTTCCCTGACCTAAAAATCCTCCAGCTTTATACTACCCCCCATTCTCTCATACACATGGCTCTAAAATATGAAATCTAATTACTCTTCGGAAAAAATATAGGATCTTGAATGACACTACATATAAAATTGCCTCCGTTCCCGCTCCTTACCCTTTTCTACCGCCACAAATTATTAACAAACCCATTGGCTGCTGGAGAGTGGAGATTTTCCCAAAGAGCCGAGCCGGCCTAATAAAGAGACATACCTGTAGGCATTAGGAATATGGCATTTCCACAGCGAGCGCAGGGGGACCACATGCTGCAGCCCTGTTGACAGCTATAACAAAATGGACTGTTTAACATAGCGTCAGGCGTCTCTGGAGAGTGCTTAACCAGAATACCTGATCATGCAATTACCATACAAAGAGCGGCGCCGACAGCTCCGGGGCTTTCCCACTGCAGTCGTGCTTTTCTGTTGCTTTGGAGACTTGGTTTTGCATGGTTTTCTGCGGGGGGTTTGATGTGTTTTGTGCATGGTTCCTCCCCGGAGACGGTAGCTTCTCGAGGAGTAGGTCGCTCCTACAAAGATGGCAGATGTTTGCGCTTGTTCTCGTCACTTTGGTTGAGGTTGGCTTTGTGTGTTTGACTACAATACATAAGAATCACTATTGGGAAAAGTACAGTTGAACACCTGAATTCTGGTTTGATAGACACATCAATTACGGCTTGTTTAATGTTAAAACAATGCAAACAATGTTGTAGCTGTACAAGGTAGATAAAGAGGCAAGTACTACAGTGCATACTAATGGATCTAGGAGGGAAATACTAATGAGGTGACATATTGTTCGTTAAACCCAGAATCATATAACTCCATTTTAATTGATGGATGCTGAGGTTGCAGAAATAACCTGAAAATGTCGTCTTGTCTCTGTTGATTTTCATTCATATGCATTTCATTGATTGCTTTATTTATTTGCTTTTACTCAGTTGTTTTACTAATGTTTTTATTGTATTAAATTGTAGCTTTCTTTAAATAAAGTCGAATGGACGGGAACATGGCACTGATTTAAAGCTGCATTATGTAAATGTTCAGCTTCCTGGTTGCCCCCATGGAGATGGATGTCTGAATGTTCCTCAGTCAATCAGTCTTGTATTTATGTATTTATTTATTGCTGAATAATACCTTGAGCGTGCATTGCTACTGTGAGTGGACCATAGACTGTATAAAAAAGTGGACTAAGCGAGTGTGACGTCACTTATAGCGTTTAGCGTCGCTCAGATGAGGCTCATGATGCTAACGGGTTACAGGAGCGAATCTGGAGCCAGGCTCTATGTTATGAATAGGATTTATTTGACTAACAAAATAGCGGGGAAAAAATTAGGATCATGTAGAGCGGGTTAATAAGAACATTTTAAGAAGCGGGTTAAAGAACATTTTAAGACCAAGATGAAGAGAATCACTGCAGCAGTTACAGAGAGACGAGCGACAAGATCCTAATGTAAGTCAATGGGAGCCAGAGTCAGAAGGAGCCAGAAGAGCCTCCTGTCGCACTTCCTATTTGGCACGCGGCGGCTAACGCGTTTGCTATGTCCATTCATATATACGGTCTATGGAGTGGACTCGCAGCGCCACAGATCTGACAGGTGGTGGGACCTTTCGGAACAATAAAATAAAATAGAGAAAATGGACAGTTTGACTTCAGTTGCAGTTATTTTTGTTGAGCCCAAAATCACAACTGTAGGTCTGACAGGGTTTAACAAAATAGCAGATAGTTAAAGGGTATCGGATTTTTAAAAATGGTTTGCACTAGGGGTGTAAGAAAAGTGATATATCGTCATACTTTATTGCACAATTCTTGAATCAATTGAAAATGGATCTGAATTTTTTTCAGCAATTACATGTCACTGTTCTCATGATTAAAAAAAACAATTATATTTCATACAATTTTGTTCTCGTGAAGGTGTAGTTGAGAAGTAGTTGAGAAGTAATTATTGATAAATCACAATATATCATCCATTGGTTTAGTATTGCGATATATCGTGATACATCAAATCGTGACATGATATGTATTGTATTGTGCACACCCCTAGTTTACAGTGACCCAATATTATTCCTCATTTAGTTTAAGAATTCCTTGCAAGTGCTTTTCACAACTATAACAGTAAAATGAACAACTAGCATGCTAACGTGGACTTACTTCAGTAAAATGGATTCTAATTAAAGGCGGACAACAAGCAGTGAACTTACTGTGAACTCAATAACTGCTTATACAATATATCTGTACTGGGGCAAATTAGTTACGAGCCCTTTAACTCAACGGAAGTCAGAAAATCAAATGATGAAACAGTCATTAAGGGGAACTACCTCACATTCATTTCCATACAATACTTTGATCACACTGGTCCTGCAGGCGGCGAGAACCCGAGGCTTATGCAAACGTGTGCACACCTGCAGAATGGATCATGAAAACATCTGCTTGATCTGCTCCGCCATTATCCATCCCATTATATTCCCCATCAACTTTTAACTGTCCGGCCTGCGCTCTGTTGTTGCCCTCATTTGTTTACAGTAATAACACAATCGCACTAATCTGCAGCTTAGAATAATCGGGCAAATGCATTTTTCATCGCGTTTTAAATTACCGAAGGATGTCCGAACACCTGTTACTCTAATGAAATCTGCAGAACCTGTGGCTCTTTGGGCATCTTTAGTAAAACCGACTCGTGACATTTGTGCTAATCCCCTGTCAAATCCACATTCAAACATCATTATTATTTTTCGAGTGCGTTCTTGGCACCGCGGCGTCTCGGGGAAGGGCGGAGATCGGCGCGAAGGACGAAGCGCCGGGTTGTTTTGTCTGATTCAGTGAAATGTAAAACCAGACGGATGGCAGGAGGCGGAGGGCGATGGCCTGTGGAAAATAGGCGCAGACAGAGCAGCTAAATCAGAGCAAGGTGAAGCGAATTTGTGTCGCCGGAGAGGAGAGAGATTAGAGAGGTATGGACAGAGCGGGGAGATGGAGGGAAGGCGACGGACGAGAGGAGATGATGATGTTTAAGATGAGACGCTATTTAGAAGTGCGATGCTTTTTCATTTAGATTACCGGTGTGTTACAAAGACCATTAGATAGAACCGGGGTGACGGTGGCTCGGAGGTGTTCACCCAGCAGTGCATATAGTTCTTGTTGTTATGTCCTTGGGCAAAACACTTGACTCACCTTCCTAGTATGAACATGGTGTCTATTTGAGTAACTTATTGAGGATGTGGATGACTAATGACCAAATGGAGCACTTTGAAGAGTTTGTCTGGACTGAGAATTTCCCCTCGGGGAAAAATAAAAGTCATTCTTCTCCTAAAGTCTGTAAATGCAGCATAAATATGAGTCATTATTCCTATTTTTCATTTTAACTGTTCAGATCAAGGTTTGCCTTTGTAGCGGTCATGATTGGAATTATATTTTAAACATTTTTTGCCCAAAACGGTTTCACACCCATATCCTTTAGTGTAAATCAACGTTAGTAAAATAAAAACATATAGTTCAGCTGTAGCGTCTTGTGTCTTGTCTTGACAGGTGGTGGTGCCTTTCGGAACAATAAAATAAAGTAGAGAAAATGGACAGTTTGACTTCAGTTGCATTTATTTTTGTTGAGCCCAAAATCACGACAGCAGGTCTGACAGGGCTTAACAAAATAGCTGATAGTTAAAGAATGTTTTTTAAAATGGTTTGCACTAGGGGTGTAAGAAAAGAATCGATTCAGTGATATATCGTGATACTTTATTGCACAATGAATTCATTCAAAATGGATCAGAATTTTTTTAAATAATATTTTTCACAAAAATTCAGTAGTTACATGTCACTGTTCTCATGATTAAAAATATATATATATATATTTCATACACTTTTGTTTTAGTGAAGGTGTAGTTGAGAAGTAATTATTGATAAATCACAATATATCATCCATTGGTTTAGTATTGCGATATATAGCGTGATACATCAAACCCTGTCATGATATGTATTGTATTGTCAGACTCAAGGTAATGCACACCCCTAGTTTACAGTGGCCCAAAATTATTCCTCATTTAGTTTAAGAATTCCTTGCACGTGCTTTTCACAACTATAATAATAATAATAATAATAATTCCTTGAATTTATATAGCGCTTTTCAAGACACCCAAAGCGCTTTACAGTTCATTATTCTTTCACTCCACACTCAGTGGTGATAAGCTGCTATTGCAGCCACAGCTGCCCTGGGGCAGACTGACGGAAGCGAGGCTGCCAATCTGCGCCATCGGCCCCTCCGACCACCACCATCAATCATGCACACACCACTTCCATACTAGGCAATGTGAGTGAAGTCATCAATCATACAAACCACTTTCATACTAGGCAATGTAGGTGCAGTGCCTTGCCTAAGGACACAACGCCAGTTTTTATCACTGTCGCCCCACTGTGGCACCTGGAATTCCAAGTGGTCTCCCATCCAAGTACTAACCAGGCCCGGCCCTGCTTAGCTTCTGAGATCTGACGAGATCAGACTTTGCCAGGCCGGTATGGCCACTATAACAGTAAAATGAACAACTAGCATGCTAATGTGGACTTACTTCAATAAAATGCATTCTAATTAAATGCGGACAACAAGCCGTGTACTTAGTGTGAACTCAAGAACTGCTTATACAGTATAGGTGCACTAGGGCAAATTAGTTACGAGCCCTTTAACTATAACTATATTTTAAACATTTTTTACCCAAAACGGTTTCACACCCATATCCTTTAGTGTAAATCAACGTTAGTAAAATAAAAACATATAGTTCAGCTGTAGCGTCTTGTCAAATGTCAAAAGTGACGGGTGGATGAAGAGACGAAGGATCCGTCAGTCCGATGGCCTTTGGAGACGGTGTGAGCGGGGAGAGCGCTGAGGCCTTGAAGGGGACAGAGATGGATCGGGGCAATGATTCATTTGCACCTCTAAAGCTAACGATGCTAACAGGGCTAAGCATGATAACAGGACTAACAAGGAGGAGAGAAGAGCGCCCGAGAGGAGGATTCAAAGGCAGAGTTTGACTTCACAGCCTCTCCAGCCCGAGTGATCTGTGAGAGAAACATGTCGGCGAGTGATGTGTGAAAGTCAATCTTAAACGCTTCTTGTTTAACACAGCGGGCTTGCTTCTGCAGAGATCTAACCTGTAACATGGTCTGTTGGGGTCACCTGCTCGTGCATCTTTTTTTTTTTTTTATGGAAAAGCTGAGGTTTGATGTCATGGCACTGAGTTCACTTCATTTTATGTAGAGAAAAGTAGATCCTCCTTGTCCTTCTTTGACTATAACATGTAACATTGTGGATGCACAGCTACAGTGTCTGACTCATGTTTTCTTACATATTTCAAATAGAATTACCAAGGTTACAATTTGTGGAGATGCAATTGAAACATCTTGCTATAGAAATCATGTTTTGTCAGCTGTCAAAGCATCATCAAAACCAAAATACACACTTTTTCAGACCTTAATGCAATGTGCCTTTTTGTATTTTTAAATAAAGTTATCCACAAATACATTTAACTCCATTGAGAAACTTGAATCATCACTTTATACAAGAAGCGGTCTGATTGTTACATATCTAGAGCCGTTTTCTGTAGCTTTTTTCTATAGACTGAATAAGCACAACAGCCTGTATCTTCAGCCACAGATGCACTAAAGGAGATGGACGGCGTCGGACAATATTGGGTGTGGGAGTGGGGCCGGGTGAAGAGACGCCGTAGAAAAAGACGTTCTTGTTCAGTGCGCGGTAAAGTGGCGGGTCAGAGGGTCAATAACACCTAAACAAACAAAAATCTCAAGGATTACAGGCCAAAGACGATTCACGGACAAAAGGCACCTGCGCATTTTGATTTTATTTGGACCTGAAAGTGGATAAAAGAGGAGAATATAGAGAACACTTAGATGCAGCAAGTCAAAGATTAAAGATGAAAAAGTGATAGAAGATAATACATGTTGATGGAGTTTTTTTTTTTTTTGTTGATTGGTATGAAAAAGTCCAATGTCCAATGATAATTATTCAAACTTATTCAGAATTTTAAAAGCTTTGGACACCTCAAACTCTAGAGATTTGACACATGGGAACTTGAAGTCATTTTCTAATGTTATCTCCTCACAAACATACCTGGAGTTGTGTTTGATTCACACGCTTCAGTAACACTGCATTATTAATCACTCTGCATCATGCACTATTAATAACAGTTTACAAAGTGCTCTACCAGCAGCATAAAAACAACACACAAAAGGCACAAAAACAGACAATGATGGAAAACAAACCGGTTAATTGTAATAAATAAATAAACAGAATAGAAATAATTAAGGAATAAATTGAAGCTAAAAGCAGCTAAAGGAAGGCTAGCCTATAAAAATGGGTTTTGAGAAGTGATTTAGAAGATGACACTGATGGTGCGGAGCCTTATCTCCCGAGGCAGGTCGTTCCAAGGACTGAAAAGGCTCGATTGCCTGGAGCCTGGACTTTGGAACAGTCAAAAGGGACCTGCCTGAGGATCTAAGGCTGTGGGGGTTAAATGTTCTGAAATATAACCCGGTGCAAGACCTAAATGAGCTTTAAAAGTGATCAGGAAAATCTTAAAATTAATTCTAAAACAGACAGGCAGCCGGTGAAGTGAAGCTAAAACAGGGTTAATACGCCGATGTCTGAAATGTTGATGTGTAAACCCTGAAATGCCCTGCTCCACCATGTTTGTAGTTCTCAAGTTAACAGATACTCTTAACCATTAGTTAATTACACGTTACAAAAAATTACAAAATTACAAAACAACCCCAAAAAACAACAAAACATTTTAAACTAAACAAAAACACAAAATAAATAAATAAATAAATAATTAAAATAAATAAATAAATAAAAATAATAATGATAATAATAAATAAATAAATAAATAATAAACAAAAATATTGAACAAAAATATTGAGTTTTCAATAAATAAAGCATTTTTAAAACAACTAAAAGTAGCATGATGATCTAAATATGTTATTCCCAGCAGTTATTACCCCATAGAAGTGTTTTACCTTTATAAAAGCTGGAGTTCTTATGTTCAATATCCATCAAACGTCCTACGAGCACAGTGGAAAACTATATGAGCCAGTGAAACTAAATGGAAAAATGCTGTTGGCACTCTCATATTCTCTGCTGTTGTGATAGTCATTTAATAATAAGTGTTGGGCAGAGCATTCTGGGTAGTAGCCTGCTGTGTTAATGCGGTGGTTTTGATCAATGGGCCAATCTGCCCTGGAGTTTCATTTTTACCAGCAGCCTATTTTTCCATTAACATTTCACCCAGCATTGTATAAAATAGACCACTTTGTTTTGTAACTTGTCTATCGATGGTTGAATTTTTATAGATCCTCTACCAAACTGCTTGAAAATGTCAGATTATCTCGCCGAAAGATTTAAGCTTTTGGATTTGCTAACAGCAGAAAAGTACTTACCATTATAGACTCCTCAGACGGCATTTGCGGTCATTGATTGTGAAATTGAAAGCTCACAAAATGATAAAAAAAAAAGAAAAAAAATCTATACTGAAAACGCAATAGACTGAAGACGGAGAGATAGACCTTTTTTATGCCTTGCCAATATTGTTTAAGTGCGCGGGCGACCGGGGGTCTCTGAAATTGGAATTGAAAAGCGAAGGGGGGGAGAGATCACAGGGTCCTTAGGGAGAAAGAGCTCCCATTGGGTGAGCCCTGAGCCCCATGTCTGCTTAAGGCTCAGGGCCCGGGCGGCGGTGAATGCGAATGAGCCGAAATGACAGACCGAACAGCTGAATGGTGTGTGCGTAAAATAAAATTATTCAGAGTGGTTTTCTACAGTGAATTCCCCTGTCAGCAGACCCCATATTCATATTCATAAGAACAGTCGAAGGCGCCCGGTATTGACATTCGAGTGAGCTGTATTCATCGTAATGTTTAAAATCTGCTCCCTCCTCTCTCTCCTCCTTTCTCTTTGACTTTGCCTTTGTGCCGTGGTGATTTGTATTCCTGCTTTGGTCACATAAAAGGCAGCTCTAGGATGCGAGAGAGACGGGCAAAACAAAGGCCAGCGTGCACGAGGAGGAGCTGGAGTGTGGCTTGGCCGACACAACTGGAACACAGAAGTGATGTAGTAGATTAAAAAGGTATAACGTTAATGTCTGCTATACACATTTAACTCTACAATATCTGCAAAGGTGTCAAAAAAACTGAAACTAAAAAGGTTTGCGGTAAGAGGTGGATTGATGCAGTAAGAACATGCATCATCATCATCTGCGTTTTTAGTTTAAAAATGAGATTATTATCAGATATTGTCTTTTGTCTTGTCTAAATATTATCAGGGCATCTCTTCTTTACTACGCATTATTTTTTTTTTTCTAAATCTAAAGAGTTTGTGAGATCTAGGAACAAATTATATTTATGTAAATCCTCCTTTTGCAGTTTGGAAATTGGATTAGGCAACTTTATTTCACAAAATGTACCCTTATGAGCTTTAAGCCGTGTTATAATGTTGCTACTTCATAAAAAAATTGTCAGATTTTTGTTTAATTTTTAGTCTATCAACATCTCCAAAAGTCAAAATGCTCTTTTCCACCTTGTGATGTCATGGTTAACAGCTGCAAGGTGCGTTTTCTGTTTGAGAGAATAACTCAGCCTAAATATGCAGGGTTTGTGTGTTAAAGAGTGTGTGTTAAAGCTCATGCGCACATTACTCTTTTGTATTATTTATTTAACCAAGTTGATCAGTTCAGAACTAATTCTTATCTACAATGTTGAATCAGCCAACTTTCAATCATACAACCTTAAATAGTTATCGATAAATATAATAATGTAATGTAATGTAATG
>JACN01011616.1:0-11798 GCA_000787155.1 Scartelaos histophorus
TGATCGGCATAAACCTGAGACCCCAAACATGTTCAAATGTTGAAGTTAATACAATTATTCTTTATTATTTTGAGTAAAAAAGCTTCAAATATTACAGATTTATACTGAAAGAGAGTTGGTTTTTTTTAGATAAACAAACTATATGACTACATGTCAATCTATATGACACCTGCCACTTGAAAAATCCCCACTACACCACTGGCTATAAAATGTAATAAAGATGTTTAATGTCATATTGTGGAACATTCCAGGCAGAGCAGTGACATCTCCATAGGAACAAGCAGGTGACAGACCCTCCACCAGAAAAGTTATGCACCTTTAAATATTTTTTTAAATTCTTGAGATTACAGTTTTTTTACGTTATTATTTCAGATCAAATTCAAGAGCATTTTTACTTTAATTTTCACCCAATATCTGCACTCTTTATCTCGCCGACCTCTCCTGACAATGCACAAGGCTGACAGACCCTCGATAAAAGCTGAGCACGGGAGGAGATGAGGTGAGATGAGGCGGGGGAGTGAGGAGGGGGCGCCCGGGCAACGGAAGGGGGCGTCGAGTCGGTTGCCCCTGGATACGACCCCGATATCATTTGATTTGCGGCAGCAGGAAGCGACGAGCGAGCCAAAGTGCCGCGCTGTCAGAGGTAAGGGGGAGTGAGAGAAGAAGATGTAAAAAAAAAAAAAAAGAGAAAACGAAAAAGAAAAAAAAAACAGCGTGGGAAAGGAGGAGGAGAGGAAAGGAGAGGGGTCACGTGGAGGGCTTTATCTTCGCAATCTTATCTCCTCTCCTTTGCTACCCCCCCTCCTCTCTCTCTCTTTCCTTCCATCTTTCTTCATTAGATTCTTTCTGATTACATTGGGAGCCCGCGGTTCCACTAATACGCAGGCCTATAGAAAAGATAGCATTACCCGCACGGGGAGGCAGGAGGTACTTACTGCTTTGGGAGATCTCATTTGTAATGGATATGAGACACGGAGCGCTGACTGGGGATGGGGAGGAATATGGACCCTACCTTCTTATCTACAGCGTTGAGTTTTACGTATTTATTTGTACGCGAGTTTGATTTCTGTTCTGTAAATACTATTAAAGACTCCTGCGAGCTTTAAGTTACGTCATAATGTTGTTAAAACGTACGTTATTTCTGCAAAAACGTACTTGGAGTCGTGTTTTGTTTCATTCATACATTTTTGAGTCATGCTTTATTATTATTAGTCTGTCTGCATCTCCAAAGCTCAAAATGCTCTGCTCCACTTCATGACATCACAAGGTGGAGATGTAGACAGACTAAAAATAAAGTATAACTCAAAAATGTATGAATGAAACACAAACTAAACACAATTCCAAGTATGTTTTTTGCATTTATTTGTACAGGAATTTTATTTCTGTTCTATAAATACTATTAAAGACTCTTGTGAGCTTTAAGTTATGTTATAATGCTGTTACTTCTGCAAAAACGTACTTGGAGTCGTGTCGGGTTTTGTTTCATTCATACATTTTTGAGTCATGCTTTATTATTAATATTAGGCTGTTTACATCTCTAAAACTCAAAATACTCTGCTCCACTCCATGACATCACAAGGTGGAACAGAGAATTTTGAGCTTTGGAGATGTAGACAGACTAAAAATAAAGCGTAACTCAAGAATGTATGATACACAAACTAAACACAATTCCAAGTATGTTTTTTGCGTTTTTATTTGTAAGCAAGTTTTATTTCTGTTCTATAAATACTATTAAAGAGTCTTATAGTTACGTTATAATGTTGTTACTTCTCCAAAAACGTCATGTCGTGTTTTTTTTCATTCATACATTTTTGATTAGTGCTTTATTTTTAGTCTGTCTACATCTCCAAAGCTCACAATGCTCTGCTCAACTCCATGACATCACAACGTGGAACAGAGAATTTTGAGCTTTGGAGATGTAAACAGACTAAAAATAAAGCTTAACTCAAAAATGTATGAATGAAACACAAACCAAACACAATTCCAAGTATGTTTTTTGCGTATTTATTTGTACGCAAGTTTGATTTCTGTTCTATAAATACTATTAAAGAGTCTTGTGAGCTTAAAGTTATGTTATAATGCTGTTACTTCTCCAAAAACGTACTTGGAGTCGTGTTTTGTTTTGTTTCATTCATACATTTTTGATTAGTGCTTTATTTTTAGTCTGTGTGCATCTCCAAAGCTCAAAATGCTCTGCTCCACCTTATGATGTCATGTAGTGGTAGCGTAGTTTTCAAATTAACAAATTAATTACATTTTTTGTGGTAGAGATTGGCATTCCTAGGGCTGAACTCATCCAAATGATTCTAATGAACGTGTTTGGAGTTTAAAAACACCGTAGATCATTTAATATATTAACACATGACATCACAAGGTGGAACCGGACATTTCAATCTGAGAGAAGAACTCTAAATAAGCAGGATTTGTGTGTTTAAACATGTGTGAATGAAGCAAAACACAACCTCAGGTATGTTTTTGATGAGAGAACATTAAAACACATCCAAAAATGGAGGAGAAGACTGAAATATGAACTGATAAACGATTTGTAAAAGCGTAAAAACGAAAGACTAGACGTTCTTTTACCTAAATAACTGCATTTTTTGGCGATTTGTTAAGTGCCCCAACTCAAATTGCAATTCCGATTTCATCCGTACATCTCTCGGTCCTACCGTGCTTCTGGCCGGTCGTCCCGCTGAAGGACAGGTCAAATCCAGAATCCACAAATTCCTACATTTCAACCCCAAAACACTCTACCCTCACCTTCAGTTTCAGAACAAACCGTCCCCTCAATCCCCAACCATAATAATACTAAATAATAAATTACTAATTGTTGTGTCCTCTTCATCGACCTTCTCCCTGGTCTCCTCATGAAGGTCTCTCCATCCTTTTAGCTCCTGGACAGGGACGCTGGGCTTTCATGTGTTCACAATGGCCGCTCTGTTTTTCTCTCCTCCAACTAGCGCTAATAAAAGTGCCTCAAGGTGAAGTGTCCCTCTCCTCGCATATACCTCCTCAATTTTATTTAATGAATTGGGTTAAACATCATTTGAAGCGCATTACTCAAGGATGTGCAGTTAGATGTTTCTTCTGTATTACCCTGGGTGATTATTATAAAGATTTTTAGGGTTGAATAACTTAATTAAAAATGTTCCAATTCTTGTTGCGTTGTGTAACTTTTCTGGTGAAGGTTTTGTCAAACGCTTTTCTCCGTGGAGATGTTCTTGCTTTGTCTGGAATGTTTCACAGGATGGCTTTAAACCTTTTGATCTTCATGGAGAGTTACTTGCGACCCCGCTCACAGTGAGAATGCTTGTTTTTCTAGGTATTTTTGAGCTATAAAACCACCTGTAATTTAATAATTATAAGGTAGAGCTGTTTAATGCCATAGAACATTTCAGGTGGATTTCAACATTTCAAGATTCAAGATGCAACTTTGCGACACAACTTTGCGACGCAACACAATTTTGTTGTTCTTTTGTGACAATGATAATAAAATACTTGAATCTTGAATCTAGATCAATGACATCTCCATGGAGAAAAACATTTGATGGACCCTCCACCAGAAAAGTTACATAGTGTGGCATTCTCTAAGTAGTTTTGAGGAAAATCTGTTATCATTTTCACTATAGAGAATTAGTCTGTTATCAAGAACTATATCTGAAAATGGTGTTCAGATATATAGGTATTAGGTTACATTCACATTACATGTTAAAATTTGATGATTTCAGACTTTCCTTTAGACAGTGATGGTGCTTTTGGGGCTTAAAAACGCAAAAATCTGAAACCAAGAGTTGAATACGCTCCACTGAAGAGTTTCCGTCTGCACTGCCCAAGGTGTAAAACTCTGGTCAGATCTGCTCACGCCGCGTACACGTTTTCGTCACATACATATACTACCATAGTGTATCACAGCGCCACCTAGCTGTCTGGCATGCACCCCATCGAATTTCACACACTTTTGCACCACTGTAAACGCGCAGATTTCCTCCTGAAAACGCTCATCTAAACTTGGAATAAAAAGTGAAGACGCAATGCTACTTTTGCATCTCCTGTTCAGACCATCATCATATAAACGTAACCTGAATTTTGAAGCTTTTGACAACCCTTAAACCTTCAAAAATATAATAATTCCTCCTGTGAATAAGGGCGCCTCTCCACAGATCTGACAATATACCATAGTGCTGTAAGCTGCTTGTTTCCCCCGTGTTATATAGTTTTAATACTGTATAGACACTGGAACCTTCTACTTAAAGCAGTAACACTTCCATCTAGACAAACAGGTCACTGCACTAGAAAAGTTACACGGTGCACCTTTAAGTTTAGTAGCCAAGTTAAGGCAAAAAAATTGTGAAACTTTTTAAAAATTACTATTTAAAACTAAACCATAAAACAATATCATAAGTAACAATATCAGCTCTCCTCCTGGTCAAGTAAGAGTCGGGTTTGTGGAGATGCAAGCCTGCTCTCATAAGCATGAATGTTTTTTGTTTGGTTTTTTATATTGCAGTGCAGTACAAGCAATCAAAATGAAAAAAAAAGCATTTATTTTTGTCTATTTCTGGCTAAAAAATGACATACTGTGACTTTAAATCTACCCTATATTTTTCCAGCTTTCTATGTAAACTGCAAAATTTCTCTGATCTAGACAAGACTTTAAACTTATCTCAGGTTCTTCATCTTGTTTTCAGATTTATTATTTACTTACTAGTTCTAAATTTTTGGTATAATCTTAAAAAATGTCACAGATGTTTCTTAGATGACTCGGCTAGTCAGAAAATCTTAAATTCAGGCAATACATGTTTAAAAAGGAACTACAATCCATTTCCCATAGTTTTCCCCTGAAACACTTCACTTGTTTTTCGATTCAGTGATACAGATTTGCTTGATACAGACTGACTACAAACAACTATCATGTCAGACTGATTTAAGGACAAATATGATTCAGTGATATCAGAGTGATTTAAATCTAGAATTTAGCATTTTTTTATTTATTATCAGGCCATTCATACTAATCATATACTTGTTTTAAGTCTGTTTATCTAGAATTTAACAGAATTTAACACATTTTATGTAGAATTTAGCATGTGTGAACTTATTATTAGGCCATGAACACTAATCATAAACTAGTTTTAAGTTTTAATTTTATTCTTAGCATCCATAGACTTATTTCTAGCCCATGAACATTTACCAGAGACTGTTCTATTCTAGTCTAGTGGTACATTTTTTTAAGATGAGATAATTACCTTGCTGCATGGACAGATAATTTTACTACTTTTAAGCCATTTTCTGGTAGATTTAAGTGTTTATATGTTAAGCTTTTTGCAGCGTTGACAGTATTTGAGGTCACACAGGGACAGTCTCCATCCATATACTGGTGGTAGCGTTATAGCCGCATTTTAGCACAGACGCTAATCTGTAATGAGCCAATCCTCTGTACAAAGAGACAGTGTTGACATTTCACAATACCTCTCCGTTCTTCAATTCTCTCTTTTTCTCTCTCTTTCTTTCTCTTTCTATTTCCTTCTTCCTTTCTGTTTGTGTGTTTACATTGCGCGCTTTAATCCAAGTCAATCCAAACCCCGGAGGATGCCATTTGGAGAGAGGCGGATTCGGGCGGATCCTCTGGTTTGTTCACAAGTGAGGGGGAGGTGGTGCTAGGGTGTGAGCGAGCGAGCGAGTGGAGGACGGGATGCGAGGAGGGAAGGGAAGGAGCAGAAGAAAGAGTGAAAGAAAAAGAGTGTGTGTTGTGTGAGGAGAGAGAGAGGAGAGGGGTGATGCTAAGGTGTGGATTTAAGGAGAGAGGGAATAGAGCAGAGAGTGAGATAGTGGTGGTGTGAGGAGGAGAGGGTGTGAATGGAGGAAAGGATGGGAGGATGGAGAGACAAGAAAGATGGAGGGAGGACTGAGAGATGGGTGTGTGCTAGGGTGTGAACCTAACAGAGGACGTGAAGAAAAAGAGAAGAAATAGTGTGGTGTGAAGAGAGGAGAGAGAAAATAGAGGGAGTAGGGTGAGGAGAAGGAAAGGGTAAGAGTGGAGGGAGAGGTGCACTAGGGTGTGAACGAGGGAGAGGATGTAATGAAGGGAAAAGAAAGAGCAGAGTGTTGTGTGAGAAGAGAGAGAGGGGGGTGATACTAAGGTGTGGATTTAAGGAGAGAAGGAATAGAGCAGAAGAGAGTGATATAGTGGTGGTGTGAGGAGGAGAGAGAGCGAGAAGTGCTAGGGTGTGAATAGAGGAATGGATGGAGAGACAAGAAAGATGGAGGGAGGAGAGAAAGAGGGGTGTGTGCTAGGGTGTGAACGTAACAGAGGACGTGAAGAAGAAGAGAAGAAAAGAAAGAGCGTGGTGTGAGGAGAAGAGAGAGAGAAAATAGAGGAAGTAGGGTGAGGAGAGGGAAAGGGTAAGGGTAAGAGGATGGAGAGGTGCACTAGGGTGTGAACGAGGGAGAGGATGTGAGGAGGGAAAGGAAAGAGCAGAGAAGAAAGAGAAAGAGTGAAAGAAAAATAGTGTGTGTTGTGTGAGGAGAGAGAGAGGAGAGGGGCAGAAGAGAGTGATATAGTGGTGGTGTGAGGAGGAGAGAGAGAGAGAGAGGGAGAGGTGCTAGGGTGTGAAGATAGGAAAGGATGGAGAGAAAAGAAAGATGGAGGGAGTAGGACAGAGAGAGGGGTGTGTGCTAGGGTGTGAACGTAACAGAGGACGTGAAGAAGAAGAGAAGAAAAGAAAGAGCGTGGTGTGAGGAGAAGAGAGAGAGAAAATAGAGGAAGTAGGGTGAGGAGAGGGAAGGGGTAAGGGTAAGAGGATGGAGAGGTGCACTAGGGTGTGAACGAGGGAGAGGATGTGAGGAGGGAAAGGAAAGAGCAGAGAAGAAAGAGAAAGAGTGAAAGAAAAATAGTGTGTGTTGTGTGAGGAGAGAGAGAGGAGAGGGGCAGAAGAGAGTGATATAGTGGTGGTGTGAGGAGGAGAGAGAGAGAGAGGGAGAGGTGCTAGGGTGTGAATATAGGAAAGGATGGAGAGAAAAGAAAGATGGAGGGAGAGAATGGAGGAAAGGATGGGAGGATGGAGAGAAAAGAAAGATGGAGGGAGAAGGACAGAGAGAGGGGTATGTGCTAGGGTGTGAACGTAACAGGACGTGAAGAGAAGAGAGGTAAGAGTGTGGTGTGAGGAGAGGAGAGAGAGAAAATAGAGGGAGTAGGGTGAGGAGGAGAAAAGGGTAAGAGAGGAGGGAGAGGTGCACTAGGGTGTGAACGAGGGAGAGGATGTGAGGAGGGAAAGGAGAGAGCAGAGAAGTAAAAGAAAGAGAGAAAGAAAGACTGTGTGTTGTGTGAGGAGAGAGAGAGGGGGAGAGGGGTGATGCTAAGGTGTGGATTTAAGGAGAGAGGGAATAGAGCTGAAGGGAGTGAGATAGTGGTGGTGTGAGGAGGAGAGAGAGAGGGAGAGGTGCTAGGGTGTGAATGGAGGAAAGGATGGGAGGATGGAGAGAAAAGAAAGATGGAGGGAGAAGGACAGAGAGATGGGTGTGTGCTAAGGTGTGGACGTGAAGAAGAAGAGAAGAAAAGAAAGAGAGAGAGAGAAAATAGAGGGAGTAGGGTGAGGAGGAGAGAGAGGAGAGGGGTGATGCTAAGGTGTGAATTTAAGGAGGGAGGGAATAGAGCAGAAGAGAGTGACTTGGTGGTGTGAATGGAGGAAAGAAAGATGGAGGGAGGAGGAGAGAGAGGGTGGGGTGAGGAGGAGATGGAGAGAGAGGGGTGAGTGCTAAGGTGTGAACGTAACATGAAGAAGAAGAGAAGAAAGTGTGGTGAGGAGAAGAGAGAAAATAGAGAGAGAAGTGGGAGGAAGAGGGTAAGAGACGATGGAGAGGTGCACTAGGGTGTGAACAAGCAAGAGGAGAGGATGTGAGGAGGGAAGGAAAAGAGCAGAGAGAGGGGGTGCTGTCTAAGGTGTGAGCGAGCGAAAAGAGCAGAGGAGAGAGAACGAAGAGGAGAACGAAGAGTTGTGCTAGGGTGTGAACGGGTGGAGGAGAGTATGAGGAGAGAAGGAAAAGAGAGTGGTGTGAGGATGAGACAGGGGAGAGAGGAGTGTGAATGAAGAAAAGAGAGAAAAGAGTCGTTTGAGGAGGAGGAAGAAGAGGAAAGAAAAGGAGGGGTGAGGAGGAGAGGAAAGAGGATGGAGAGTGAGTGGTGTGAAGAGAGAGGGGATGCCGTCTTAAGGTGTGAGCGAGTGGAGGAGATGTGAGGAAGGAAGGAAAAGAGCAGAGGAGAGAGTGGCGATGTAAGGGTGGAGTGAGAAAGGGAGAAGGGGAGAAAGCTGTGCTAGGGTGTGAACGAGCGAGGGAAGGAAAAGAGATGGAGAGAGAGGAAGAAATGTGACTACTTTTTTGTTTTAAATGGCAGTCTTAAAAAAATCTGTATTTATAGGAAAATAATATTGGAAAAAATATGTTTTTTTAAATTTATTTATTATTGATTTATTTTTCATATTAGACTTAGACTTAAACTTTATTGATCCACAAGGGAAATTTTTTGGGACATTTTTTTGGATATTGCCCAATTTTACTATCACAAAATCAATGGCCTGGAACATATTTGGACAGAAACAGATATTCGTGTAGAAAAGTCCAACAAAAATAGTAAAATAAATAAATATTGATCGAGTTTACTGCGCGAAGCGGCCGCGGCAGTGAGCGGAGAGCGGGCGTCCAAATATAGATAGAAGAAGCCGAAAGAGGGCGGGTTTCTCGAATCTGTCTCATAACTCACCGCATCTCAGACCGCTGATGTTTAATTTTCTTTAGTCAAATTAATCCCAGCTCTCCCAGCAGCCGAGCCGGAGATCAAACCCAGGACTGCGCTCTGATCAAGGCTGGAGGAGGCGAGCTAAGAGAGGAGGAAGGGCTGTTAGCAGACGTATACAGCAGATTTAGTAATAAAGCACCACACTGAAGACGAACAGACTTATTTGAAATCAAGTTAGTGTAAGTGAGCCCAGCTATGTAGACATATTCAAATCAACAATTCTAGTGCTGTTTAAACCATTGGTGTTTTGGTGCTAAAGTTGATTATCCAATTAGAAAGCGGAATGAGCCTCACATGAGTCTCATATTTGGTTGCAAGTTTGAACGCTGAAATCCGCTAGGTTTAAATTTAAAATGCTTTTCTCCGGTTTGAATCTGATCTTTTCCATGAGACGTGACCTGTCCTTAAACTGAACCTGAGGAAAACTTATATGATGTGTTCTGTATCTGCAGATTAAGGCGCCATGGCAACCCAGGTTCAGTCGTGATTAGTGAGCAGTTTTGATGACGCTGCATCAGATTTTCAAGAGGCTCATGAGTAAAAAAATAGAAAAAGAAGAGATAAAGTTTATTTGTGATCTTTACTTCTACTTAGTTATTATTAGTTAGTTGTGGGATTTGTTTATGGATTTAAAAAGCTAAATTAGCTCAAAAAATCCATATTGGCCCAGGGCTACTTGTGATTACAGTGCCTTTGTTAAAACAGTACGAGTGCAGGCTTTTGTTGTTGCTTTTTGCTTCTTGCGTGATGTATCTCGTCCCTCCCTGTGTCCCGTAGGTGACGTTCACGAAGCGGAAGTTCGGCCTGATGAAGAAGGCCTATGAGCTGAGCGTGCTGTGCGACTGCGAGATCGCCCTCATCATCTTTAACCACTCCAATAAGCTGTTCCAGTACGCCAGCACAGACATGGACAAAGTACTGCTCAAGTACACGGAGTACAACGAGCCGCACGAGAGCCGCACCAACGCAGACATCATCGAGGTAAACAGCAGGGGGCGCACACAAAGTACACAACTTACATATCGTCACCTTCCTGAAATAATCCCCTAAGTCACTTTTTGCCTAAGATTACTTTTTTGCATCACTCATGTCCTCTCAATTTTGGGGGGAGTTTTTTGTGTTTCCTGAAAAACCTGAAAAAAATGACTTATGTGATTATTATTAGGGTAAAATCAAAAATCAAGACTTCATTCTAACACAAGATATATATTTGCATTTTATAATTAGTTTGTTAATTTTAAAAAAACACAGGAATTTCTGAATATTTTAACTTCTATTTTTTTATCTAGTAGAAATCAGTATTGACATGCAGTAAGTTGAAGCTCACTTAAAGGAACTGTATGTAGACTGCAGTTGCCAGTGCCTTAACCCACAGATAGAGGAACTCATACAAGTTTTTACCAGAGCCTCCAGAATTTACTCACCGAGGCAACTCAATAATGACTGGCTGCTGATACTGGGGTTTAGGAAGTGACAAAGATCAGAGACGGTCCTTTTAGGTTTAAACTGACTCAAATGAGAGCGTCATGTGAGGCTCATTTTGCTCTCTTATTGGATAATCGTCTTGAGAAGCAAAAATTCTAAATCAGTGGGTAGACATTATAGAAGAAATATATTCAATGGAACGACTTTTTTTCTTCGACTCAAAGGACATCTCTTTACTAACTAACTGGACGAAATCGCTGAAATATACACAAAAGGAGTTATAATCTACATCCTTATTGCAGAATGAACAGTACCCCAAGTTTTTTTGTTTTTTTTTTTGGTTGTTTTTTGCTACATAAAACTTGAAAACCTGAATAAACAAAACAAAAAAACACCAAATTTTAACATAAATCAACGGGACATGCCCAAAGTAAAGAGTAAAAACTATATTTGAGCAGAACATGTTTACCTCGTATCTGCGGACACACAAAGGTCAAGTCAGATATAGAATAAAAATATTGCAGTTATATACGATTCCTTTAAACAGCAAATGTTGAAAAATATCAGTGTTGTTTTTCTGTGAACGAGAAAACTTTTGGAAAGAGTTCAAAGTTTAGTTCAGTCAATTATATTTTCACTTAGAAACATTGTTCACGGCCTTTGAGTTTTGACATTTGCGCCTAACGCTCACTCCATGAAGCTAATAATGACGTCAACATCTGGGCTATACATCATAGAAATGTATCTGAATGCATAAAAATAGTTAACATATTAGATTAATTGTCAGTATTTCCTGAAGTGTTGCCGGTAATGTTTATACTCCCGACTGTGCGTGCCATGCTTAAATGAGCCCAGTGGGATCATTAGGGCCCATTTACACTAATCTAATGTGGTCCTCTCCAGACTCATTCAGACTAAATGAAGTCGGGCCAGTCTGGAGAGGCTAGCACACAAATGAATACGTACGCTTTATATTTAGCTCATGCACACTTACTTTTATGTTTTGTTGTTCTGCATTCAGATATTGGAAAAGGATGAAAATGTACCTTGTGAACCAAAGTGAAGATGGCAAGGAAAAAAAAAAAATCACTTTAGTAATGATTTCTCTCTTTCTCTCACCTTTTTTGTCATATTAGCGCATTTCATATTTGTGCAAGTGATAAAGCAGAGGTGGGTAGTACTCTTTTTGAACTTTTTAAAGAAATTGTCTCAGAGCACATACTTTTATTTCTACTTGAATGATATTATGTTTTTGTTGAGTATTGAGTAAAAAGTTTGGCTCCTCTATAAATAACAAAAGCTGTTGACAATATGAAATGATTTGAACATACTTATATTATTTAGTTTAATTTTTGTGTCTGTCCTTCGAAAGTATGATAGTAGAAAGAGTTTAGTTTGTGCATTATTTAGCGTTTTGTCCTTCCAATGACATTAATTTTTTATTATAAACCAGATGTTGCATCCGGGCACTTACCAAGCTATTCTTATTTGAGAAGTAGTTTTTCCCAATACTTTTTTTTTTTTGCATTTCTTGCACTCCTACTGAGGCTGCTCTTCCCACCTTTGTGCAATAATATTCTTA
>KN489586.1:8172-20703 GCA_000787155.1 Scartelaos histophorus
TGTGTGTGTGTGTGTGTGCGTGCGTGCGTGCGTGCGTGTGTGTGTGTGTGTGTGTGTGTTATGTGGTGCGTGTGTTTTTGAACTGTGCAGGTGTGAGATTTGTGTTTCTTCTTGTTGAAGTTTGACAGGCTCCTCTGCACGAAGGCGAGGAGAGCTGTCAGGTGTGACAGGCGCTGCCCTGTCTGTAAAAGGGGGAAACACCTCAGCATTAGTCTAAAGAGCTCTCTCCACATTCCTCATGTTCGACACCTCACAAGCTGTACACACCACAGGGTGAGACTGTTGCATCATTAAAACACCCATATTACACTATTTTCTGACCTATGTTCTAAAGTAGTTTCCTCATCACAAACAGACCTGGAGTTGTGTTTTGTTTCATTCACACATGTTTAACACACAAGTTTTGCATATTTATGCTGAGTTTTCCTCTCAAACTGGAAACATCTGCCCAGCGAAAGGGTAAAAAGGTTCCCTTGAAAACTACCACTACGTGACATCACAAGATGGAACAGAGCATTTTGAGCTTTAGAGATGTAAACAATAATATAAGATTACACCTTATGTGAATGAAACAACACTCAACTCTAAGTATATTTTTGAACAGCTAACAATATTATAACAAGCCTTAAAGCTCACAAGAGTCAATTTGTAATATAGTAATATAGGACCTATAAATACATTATACATCTAGAAAATAAAACATCTAGTACATTGCATTTTAACGTTTCAGTTTGCTTTTGAATTCATCGACTTTACTTTAAAAACGATTCAACTCTTTTCTTGTAAATTACTTCTTGCATCTTTTCAAACAGTGCATAATTGGTTGACTTTTCCCCTCTGCAGGTGGTGAGCCCACAGGAGGGAGGGAGTCCCTGATTGTAAAACTGTTCATAGGGGCACGTTGCATGTTTTTGGGTGATGGGGGAAACCAGAGTACCCGGAGGAAACCCATCCAGACACGGGGAGGAAACATGCAAACTCCACACAGAAAGGCCCGGGTGACTCGGGGATCAAACCCGTAACCTTCTTGCTGTGAGGCCTGAGTGTGACCTCAAACCTCTGACCTTTGAAATGTAATTGGCAGATTAATATATTGTTTCTAATTCTGACATGGTAAGTGACAATTGGGTAACTGAACAAAAAGGAAAAATAATCAAAATAAGCAATGCATTTGTGTGTGTGTGTGTGTGTGTGTGTGTGTGTGTGTGTGTGTGTGTGTGTGTGTGTGTGTGTGTGTGTGTGTGTGTGTGTGTGTTTGTTTCATTTTGTGTTGTCTTGTATTAGTCACTCTATGGTGTCTTAAAACTTAACAAAATTAATAAAAAGAGAAATACTAAAAATAATCAAAATTTAAAAAGCGGAAACTTAGGATACTATAGTGTATGTGTGTGTAAATCATTTAAATTTGAGCTAAAAATTGCTGATAAGTTTAATTCAAACTAAATGGCATCACAAGGTGCAACAGAGCATTTTGATCTTTGGAAATGTAATGTAGATTATTTAAACACATGTGAATGAATCAAAACATTTAGAGGTAACATCATTATCACATGGTTTAAAGCTCGCAAGAGTTCATTTTGTGTAATATAGGACCTTTAACAAATGTGTCTTCCTCACTACATCTTTGTTGTGTACTTTTTCCCGGGTGTGCACACACGACAGCACATCCTTCCTCCCCTCACACGTGTCTCTCCTGGCTGTGTGAGCCTTGGCTAACCATGCTGCCGTACACACTGTGGGAGGGCTTGTGGGCTTCTGCAGTGTAACAGTGTCATGTCATGTCTCACATGGGTGAGCCGACATGGGCCTTCCTACCAAAACACTCAAAACACTCCATGTTTGACACACACCGGGCTAATGCTGTACAGTTGCACAGAGGAGCACAAACATGTGTTTGTTTAAATGTGTGACTGTACACTGAAACAGGGGCGGAGCTACACCCTGGGGGATGGGTCACACAGTGTCAGGCTGTTAACAGACCGTCCCTCAGAATGCATATGATGTCAAAAGGTTTTATTTGTGAAGAAAGACACAAATGGACGTCTAAGGTACAAGCTGTGACCCATTTACTGTTAGGAATAACACTGGTGGACCCAATTATGCAGATAGGAACTAAAGTATTTATTAACAAAAAATGTTTCAAGGAAGCAGTGGTTCCAGGGAGGGGCAGGACAAGTCCAGATAGGTTGAAGGGGCAGGAGATTGGTGGTGGCGTGGACTGACCAGAGATACGGGACAGCAGGCAAAGGAAATGAGGCAGGCTCCACTCGGATGAACTGAAGAAATGAACACAAAAACAGGTAAGTACAAAAAAATCTTGAATAATCTCAAAAAACAAGTCTAGCCGGAGAAGGATTTACCACCAAATGTCACGGAATGACCTAACACTGGAGAGGAGGTCAGCAGGTCTTTTATGTAGGAGACGATTACCAGATGGAGAACAGTAGTGGAGCTCAGCAGGTGTGAGAAATGGGATCCGTCCAGGAAACTCCAAACAAGGTAGTAGGGAGAAGGAGAGCGGGAAATGGAGCAGGAGGGAGGGGTAGGGGCAGCAGGGTGGCACATCCTCACACCCAAAACAAAACAAAGAAACCAAGAATCAATGTATGCTAATATTTGTTAGATGATCCATTAGGATCTGGAATAATGGGGCCTCATTTGTGAATCTTTCCTCAAAAAATGTTTGCCTTCTTAATCAGTTGCACCTAATTCATCAACATCCTGCTGCGAATACCACAACATCAATTTGCATGAATTTACAGAAAAATGAATATGTATTTAGCAAGAAACACTTCCAGAACTTCCATATATGGCCAATATGGGCCAGGTATTCTCACATGTGAAATCTCAAGGAGAGTGAATGAGGAAGGTGTAGTGCATCTACAGACTTCAGTAATATTTAAGTCATAAACTTATTAAAATAAGTGGGCTTATTTATGTCCTTGCGGATCTGCAACAAAAAGAGTCTGATCATGTGGGATGATGGGCAGTGATGTGGGGAGCGGGGGTGTTGAGTCCAGGGAGGTTCACTGAAGCCTGTATAAAGTCTGTTAGACCCAATAGACACAGGCTCTTTAAAATGCCCCATAAATGTTAATGGATTACACATTAATATGTGTATGTGTGATAAATAATATTCCAAAACAGCAGAATTTTTATTCTTATGAGTGGTAATGACTGAGAAAAGAAATGTGAATGTCAAGCATGTTCATAAGAAGCCCTTGAGTCCAAATTTGATCATAAGAAGGATTCATGAATGAGGCCCACTCATACCACTGTGTTTCAGTTTCAGTGTGGTCAGCTCCTCCTTTCAGACACATATAAGGTAAGTGCCTTCAGTTCATCCTGAACAAGCCTGTGTAAGTGTTACTTAGTGTTGCCACGATGCCACATTTTCAAAGTCAATACTAATCAATAGACTTACCTCATTACCTCATATTCATTACCAATCACGATGATTAAAAAAAACCCAAAAAACACACATTTTCTTAATAGAATGGTGTGATTTTCAATATTTAATAATAGTATGTATGTATTAACTCTTGAAATGTTATGTAGTTGACAGTATTGAGTTTTCTTTTGTGATTAAAACTACCTGGATGACTAAGGGATTACACAGACAATTCAGGCTTTCAACCAGAAAACAGAAGTTGCACAATATTGATTCACGAGCTGAATATCTTCCAGAGAAAACAGTTGTTGCATGTATTTGTTATTTTCTTGAGTCCTGATTTTACACCCTTTGCGCTTTCTCACTTCCATAACCTGGATCCACTCAGCCCTTAGACTGTATTCTGCCTTTTCCCCCTCCCCCTTTGACCCATGGAGCACCCGTGGGTGTTCTGAAAGCTCCCTCACTCACGCCCACCCTCTTCAACGCCGACACAAACGCTGTATTTCTGTGTCCGGCTGCACCTTGACACCTGCATTTTAGTCCATGTGATGGAGAAAGGCTGAGAAAAGAGGTAAAGCAAGAAAGAGGGATGAGAGAACAGAAGACAGAAAGCGAAGAAGAAGGAAAGAAAGAGTAGAGGTGAGAGAGGGATGAGAGAAGAGAGATAGGAGGAGGAAAAATGGGAGGAAGAGGAGAGAGCAAAGGTGAAGAAGCAGAAGAGAGACCAGGGGTGAAGGAGGTGAGGAGACACATCACACACTGTTCCACCAAAGACAATAAAAGTCCAGTATAAACAGACAGCAGCAGCACTTCTCTGTCTTCCTCTCTGTGTTTTCTCTGTTTCTCTCTGTGTCTCTCTCCATCTCTGTCCTGACAGCCTCATGCGCATAATCTACAGCATATGAGTCCGGAGATGGTGTGGCATTATCAGAGGATCAGTTTGATTTGAACACATTTTCTTCATATGAAATGAATGAGGAATGGAAGTTAAAGCCCGTTCAGTATGTTGAATGGACCCATATAATTCCCAGGCATTTTTATGGATTCATTCCCCAGTGATTATTGTAGCCCATAGATTATAGAAGATGCGGCAACATAAAGGACCATGAAGAATGGACCATCGAAACAATATACAACTGTGAGTCCAGCTGTAGGACTGTCATGGACACCCCTCTGTCAGTGCCTCATGTTGATGATGTTCAACCTTCTTCATGAAGGGTTCTTATGCATTTGTGCTTTTGATTTGTGTGTTCTTCATGGAAAACTAAAGCACTGTTGTAGCCCTGCTTGGTTCAGTCAGTTGATGATTTAAATATGCATGTGTTTTGGGGCATTTTTAATCACTGCTCATTCCCTCAGTCTCTTTTAATACATAGAGATTGTAGATATTGTTATGTTATATTATGACACTGGATTTCCAACACAGGATAGGTTTATTTATGTGAGCACAAAGACATGAGCCCTCAGGACACTGTGATCGAGCTGTCCATGTCAGTTTGAAGTCGAGTCTGGCCATTCTGCTGTTGTAGGGAGCATCATACATGATGATGTAGGCCAAGATAACAAGGACAGAGCTTATACAGCACAGAAAAGGACTTTCTCTTTATTTATTTATTTATTTATTTTTATGTGTTTATTTGATTGGGACAGTGCATGTTAATGAACATACATGACAAGCACGAATGTAAACACACCGGATTGTAGCTATACAGCTAATTTCCATCCATAGTCCCACGGGTCACAGGGATGAGGGGTCAGGGTCACAGGGATGGTCACAGGGGAGGGGTCAGGGTCACAGGGATGTTGCATGTTTTTGGTTGATGGGGGAAACCGGAGTACCCGGAGGAAACCCATCCGGACACGGGGAGGAAACATGCAAACTCCACATAGAAAGGCCCGGGCCACCCGGGGATCAAACCCGTAATCTTCCTACTGTGAGGCCTGAGTGTTGCCACTCAGCCACCGTGCTGCACTCTTTCATAATATATTATTTAAATGTGTACCTCGAATGACAAGAAAGTATTATAGAAGAAGTGTAGATAGTGGTGCTGGAGTACTACAGTGAACCTGGAAATGAAAAAGGCTGAACAATTCCTCTCAAACTGCTTTTGGATCAGGTAAGGCCCCCGGGAAGATCCACTGATCCGAAGTCACTTTATTAAATGCAGTTTAGAACCAAAATATCATGCAATGCCCTTCGAAGCTTAGAATGTGTGTTTTTTTGTGTGTTTGTTTGTTTTCTTATGTGGTGTTTATTGCTGGATTTTAGTGAATTGCATAAATCTCTGGGGAAAAAAAAAACAAATAAATAACTACATCAATGTGTGCATTAATTCATTAACTTGAAATTATAAATCAGATTATGTCAGGCAGCTACTCCTGCTCCTATATTATGCAAAATGGATTCTTGACATAACTCCAGGTTTACTTTGTAATGAGGAAACAATATTATAGATGAGATAAAACAGAAACAATGACATACAGTACCTTTAAGTAGTGGTTTAGCTTTTGTTTACTCTTCTTTGAGGTATTTCCTGTTCCACTACTTTGTTCTTATGAAGTACACTTTGGTGCTACTCTCCTTCTCTATGAGTGAAGTCTTAATTGAGCTAACATCCAGTCCATCCAGGTGTTGCCACATTTGGAGCTAAGATAAATGTGCTCATATTAACATGCACGGACCTGCTCCTGCAGCTCCGTGCGCACACTGTCCCTTGCACACCTCATATCTGCCTGTCCCTGCCACAGATCTAATGTTTTATGAAGCCCCTATCCATTAAAGTAACCCAGCATGCCATCAATCCACACGCTTTATCAACAGCCTCTCCCATTCCTCTGACGCTCAATTAATTCCTACACGCCGCGCACCCCACCACTCACAAGTGTCCCCAGTGCGCGATTTATGAGCGGCCTGTACACAAGCCCGAGCCGCTGTATATCTTTCACGCTACGCCACGCACAGATGCACAGATTTGGCCGGGCGCAGCGGCGGAGCATCACCTGTCGGCAGGAATATGCAAATGAGCTAATGAGCGTGCGCTACGGTGGAAGGCGGAGGCGGCGGTATGCAAATGAGCTGTCTCACTGCGCCGGTGTCATCAATAACGGCGCGTCCCAAACAAGGCTGCTGCCGAATTACAGGCGAACACGCTTAGCTAAGGTTAACACGCCGCGCCCAAACAAATGTACGCTCATACATAAATACATGGAGGAGCACGACTAGTATAAGTCACACACGTAAGAGCGGGGAAATGGGCCGGCGCACAGCGTACACACACTAATAGAATTCAGTTCTTTACACTAAACAGGATAGAGACACACATTTATCAGCTGCTCTACCCAAGCTGTTACTTCTAAAGTGTAAAAGTGCTATTGTGCTCCTCCACACGGTCACAAAGACTGTTTCACAATTCATAAATCTACTATATTAATATTTATTGGAAATGTTTAGAGGAGCTGTTGTGTACAGGTGGAATTGCTTGTAGATCTGCTGACTGTGCATTCTAACACTGCATTGTAACACATAGAGCTGAGGCAGGGGGATCAGGTCTGGTAAAAGGCACCACCACAGCAGACATGATTACTCAAACATGGAAGTGAAAGTCAGCCTTATTTTTGTAAAGAGGCATAAAACTATGGAGGTGGGCCAATAACAAAGCTACAATTTCACTTCTAAAATGTTCTTTTGTAACTTTTCAGAGATAGGGAGAGGCGCCTCCTCCCCATGAAGATGTTATTAAATTTCCTGGAATTTCCTACAATGTGTCTTTAAAGCCCCAGTGCACGCACACACACAAAATAAAAGCATGAATTGCCATTGTATGTGTATATTTACAGCACTAAAAAAACAAAAACAAAACGTGACTGTACTCTGAGTGGGCTTGCATTTCCTCAAACACGACTCTTTAAAGGCCTAGAGAAGGACCGTCCTGCTGCTATTTCCATGGAAATGTTCCTTTTGCAATAATATTCCACACTATGACATGATTTTACATTTCTATTTCCATGGAATAATGCAGGTAACCTGCCACCTCCAGAAAGTGACATACTACCACTTGAAACTCAATTCTGCAGTTACTCAGTGACAGGTGTTTTGGTTGAGTAAAAAACGTAAGCATAGTGGCTTCCCCGCAGATCTGACATGTAGCATGGCTAGGTAAGTATATGCTTGTCTATGGAGATTCATTTAATGCCATTGCCTCTAACATTCCAGGAAAGTGATCTTGACCACTTAGAATATGTCAGAGATTGTGTGTGTGTGTGTGTGTGTGTGTGTGTGTGTGTGTGTGTGTGTGTGTGCGTGTGTGTGTGTGTGTGTGTGCGTGTGTGTGTGTGTGTGTGTGTGCGTGTGAGTGTGTGTGTGTGCATGTGAGTGTGTGTGTAATTAAAAACAGAAAATGTGCTGGAGCAGCTGCAGAGGGGCAGTGTGCTTGGCTCTGTGCAGGTTGGAGGGCTGCTCCCTGGGGTAACATTAGAGCAGGCCTCCTGTGAAAAGCTGTGTGAGTGTGTGTATAATTAAAAACAGAAAATGTGCTGGAGCAGCTGCAGAGGGGCAGTGTGCTTGGCTCTGTGCAGGTTGGAGGGCTGCTCCCTGGGGTAACATTAGAGCAGGCCTCCTGTGAAAAGCTGGGTCACTCTGGATCCTCATTTTTCTCAATAACCAGGGTCTATTTATATTGAGGCCTCTTTAAAAGTCAGACACATGCCCAAAGTTGTTCTGAGAAGTACTTTTGTACATTCCACAAGGACATATGACCATGTTTAGTTCAGTAACTCATTGCACTGACTAAAGCCACACCAATGAGAGGCTCATCTTGTGCTACCATAACATGGTACAGACCATACTGGTCAGATCTGCTCTCTGACAGTTGAAGATGCTTTGGCCTGATGGATGGTCAAATGTCCACTCCTCTTCCAGTAGATAATACCTAGGTTACCTAGGTTAACTACCTAGGATTTCAGATCTGTACAAATGTTTGTGGAGGTATATTCTGACAAAATATATTTTGCCATTTATTACTTTTTTTTAGGTTTTGTATGTAGGTTGAATAATATTCTGGATTTTGTGACTGCTACATGTGTCTGAGTGATTTCCTTTGTAATCTCTAGTTTAAGTGTAAACTTTTCCTAGCATCCTCTTCTATTACACTAGTAAATTAGTCACAATCACTGTAATGTCTCCACGCGCCAGTTTAACAGCAGCCTTTAGGGGGAGCAGGTGAGCTCTAGGCACGCCTCTCTCTCTGCTCTGTTGTTTCTGTTGGAAATGAAATGGGATACATACAAAGCATACAAAAACATACTGCTTAAAACTTTTCTTAGTTAATGAAAATCTCAAAAGTTAAAGAACGTCCCAACCAGTCAGCCACAAGAGCAACCAATCATGTCCATGTCGATGCCCAAGAGGATACTTCTCTTGGTGTAATCTCTGGTATAAGAGAAGTGTACCCCTGTGGTGGCTTTGTTGTGAGTGATCTGGCCTCTCCTTGGACTGCATGTTTTGCTTGCCTCACTAACTTGCATGTTTACCAAAGGTTATGTTGTGCTTTGTTACTGATGCAGTGATACAAAAGGCGCTGGGCGGAATCAGTGTGACATAAGCATGCTGCCGGGGGCCACACGGCACACTTACAACTCCCATCAGCCCCAGGGTCATGCACACAGGGTTAGCTGGGTACAGTTTAAAGGAGGGGGATAGGGGCAGGGTCAGACTGGATTCTGATCACTTAGGGCTTTTGCTTGGCTGCATATGGAGCTCGTACACAGGAGGAAGAGGAGTACGACACAGACCACACACAGCACATTCTCTGGTCATACAGGCAGAGGTGGACCTTTTCTACACACACTAACTATAGTCTGTACTGGTCGATAGTATGGATCTATGAAAAGAAGTGGATAAGAGACTTCCCCTCTGCCCCGGGGCCAGATTGATTAGTGGTTGCTCCATAGATATGGCACAATGTATTTATGTGAATTCAAACTGTCTATGTTTGGCAGAGATTGGGCTTCCAAAACTCTCACAAAGCGCCAATTTTGTGTAGGGATTCACCTGTATAGTCACATCAGGAACACGGTTACATTTATAAATCCTCAAAGTGCCTATAACAGGGGGGTCAATTCTTTTCCATAGAGCCCCATGAAAACCAGAAAATATTGTGCAGAGCAGGGCCAAAATGCTTAAGTCAATTCTGCATAATATTAATGGTGTGTTTTTTTGTTTTTGTTTTTTGTTTTTGTTTTGTTTGTTTACTACTGTTGTAAATTCCAGCCTAGCCCTGCTCTTCTTCAAACTTTATTGATCTACAAGGGGATTTTTTTTTTTTGACACATTGGCTCACACATCACAATATACTATAATAACAGAGAGTAAAATATAAATAGCAATAATACATTCTAAATAAGTAGCAAAAAGACAGGTGTCAAATCAAACAAGGCATAACTATATAAACGTATATATCCAACTCAAATAAAATAGAAAATAAGTGATAGAAAATCTCACATGGTGGGAGGAGCCAGTCTGTATTGAGAAAATAAAAAATAAAGCAGAAGAAAACATATTCTTTGGCCTTTTGTGCACAGGCCATTGAAAACAAAACAACTCCATCTCTGGTGCATATATCAGATCTTATAATACTTCCATGGTTAATAGTTCCGGTCGTAGCCTTGTCTAAGCAGAAGAATTTCCTCACTCCGCAAGTTTAAACTGAAGTCATTTTATCATTTGAGGCAAAATGCAAATTAAATGCCCAAGGACCTACATAGTCTACTCCAAAAATCCTTGGCATACCATTCGCCATGTTTACATGAGAGCTTTAATTCTAAATAAGTAGCAAAAAGACAGGTGTCAAATCAAACAAGGCATAACTATATAAACGTATATATCCAACTCAAATAAAATAGAAAATAAGTGATAGAAAATCTCACATGGTGGGAGGAGCCAGTCTGTATTGAGAAAATAAAAAATAAAGCAGAAGAAAACATATTCTTTGGCCTTTTGTGCACAGGCCATTGAAAACAAAACAACTCCATCTCTGGTGCATATATCAGATCTTATAATACTTCCATGGTTAATAGTTCCGGTCGTAGCCTTGTCTAAGCAGAAGAATTTCCTCACTCCGCAAGTTTAAACTGAAGTCATTTTATCATTTGAGGCAAAATGCAAATTAAATGCCCAAGGACCTACATAGTCTACTCCAAAAATCCTTGGCATACCATTCGCCATGTTTACATGAGAGCTTTAAATACGATTACAAATCATTTAATTTGGAATAAAAGGTTTTTCCACTTTAAAAAGACCATGTAGACACTTAATTCATAATGATTATTCAGATTTAAACTTTATTCCAATATAAGTGGGTGGTTTATTCCAATGGTAAGATTGAATTTATTCCACATATTCGACATAAATACGTTCATGTTTCTTTCCAATCAGAACCCTTCACGAGGGACCAAAGCTGATTTGACCAGTTTACCATGTAAACCGTGATTCAGAATAATTATTTCTGCGTAAACTCGAAGAAGAATAATTTAAATCTAATCTATTTAATTTGGAATGATTTAATTCAGATTCAAAAACACCATATAAATGCCAGTATGTGTATCTTGGTGCATTTTGGATTTATTTTAATAACCTTTTTAGAACCTTTCAAAATAGAACTTAACAATAAATCCACATTATCAAACAAATAAACAAACAAACAAACAAACAAACAAACAAAAACCCTGCGTATCTGCTCTTTTAGTGTTAATATGCTATTCTTAGTCATTTTGTGGTAACTTCAGTTCAGGCTAGGTAAACCGCCTCTAATGCCTGCAGCCATTTCAAGTAGCTGGTGACATCACCCAAGCCTGTCCTGATACAGCCAGGTATTTCTGATTATAAAGACCTTGCTGCAGGGCTGGGGTTTAAAGTGTGGATCACTGCCCTTTCTCCCCTTTAGTCCTCCAGGTACTCCCCGATTGAAAATGGGGTTGTCCTTTATGTGTTACGCCCCACTTTAAAAATGCATAATTGTAATGTGCAGTTACAACCTTTGAGTTCCTTTATCTCCTACACTCAACCTAAAACATGTATGGGGTAATCTTCCAGCTAAGGGGGTCCTGACCAAGACTGTAGTTGGGCCCCAGGTATAGTCATGCCCACAGCTTCTAACAGGTCACCCGAGATTTAAGGACAGGTCAAATACAGAGCACAAATTTCCTATGAGGTCAAAAAAAAAAAATCACAGTCTTGGGAAAGTCTGTAGGCCGAACTTGTAGCTTTGTGCTGATTGGGTTAAAGTGGGGGATTATGTACTGTCATTATTCTCTACAGTTTAATGTGTTTTTAAATGCTGCTCTAATCGGGTTTTATGAGTCTGACTGCAGCAACAAAAAGGTAATGATCCCAGACACATCACGGGGGATAGAGAACAATAGAGCGAGCTTCTCTTAGCCTCTCTGCATGATCAGCTCTCTGCAGACATGTAAACAACCACACAAACAAATCACATGAACACACACACAAAACAAACACACAAATAATCACACCAACAATCATATAAACACACACAGAAACACACACACTCAGACAAATTTCACGTGCAGATGGTCAGGTGTAGATCCTGTTGGAGTCTGACACTGCAGCGTATGTGATGCAAGTCTCTGTCTTCATATTATTATCATCCTTGAACCATATTTTCATGACAACATTTGACAGCGTTGTGAGGACCTGAAAAGAATCTGAGAGGGAGCAGAGACGGAGCAGATTTCTGTGGAGAAACACTTGTTCTGTTGGAGCGTGTGATTAATGTATTATTAGCACATTCCAGTAATTATCCAAGTGGCACCTGCTCCCTTTAGCAAGTCTCAAACTCTCTTGGCTTTAAAAAGTCACAATTTGTAAATTATGTCCAGATAAAACTTATTTTAAAATCTTCAATATGCCAAAAGAAGAAGAAAAGGGTTGAACGACAATTTAAAATGACCTGTTGAACAAAGAGAGTCGCAGTTTCAAGAGTATTAACTACTGCACCAACAGGGACATGTAACTGCCCCAAGAACACTACTAAAATGCACAAGCTAAATGTGTCATATATAAAACATCTTTGTCTATGTGGAGCTTCCATGTTTCTCCCCATGTCTGGGTTTGTTTCCTT
>KN489587.1:0-17537 GCA_000787155.1 Scartelaos histophorus
GTGTGCGCGCGCGCGTGTGTGTGTGGAGGGAAATGGTGGACAAAGTGGAAGAAGAAAACATTCGATTTACAGTTCAATCTTTCACAGCCCACAAAGGATGGTCTGTGTACAAGGTTTTCTGTGCTTTGAATCCTTAATTACTTTTATGGAGTTAAAACGCAAACTTAAAAAACATTTTTCCTTTCAGTTGTGTTTATAAAGATTTTCCAACTTTTATTCTGCGGCTTTTAACACCACCTGAGTTGTATGCCTTTTATTGCCACTGTATTTAGAGAGAGACTTTAGTTTTGCTGCAGCCACATTTCGTCTGCACGCCTCAGTGGCCTTAGTGTCTCAGTCAGCAGCACAGTGCAGTTTAGTTTGAGCAGGACTGGTCAGGTAGGGTCAGCAGTTAGTGTGAGGGCAGTTTGAGGAGAAGAAGAGCCAAAAGTGTCTCTCCTGTGTGTCCTGCAGCATCACAGTTAATCTTGTCTTCTTATTTACATTAACTCCTTGGATTCTTTAAAACATAAGACAGTAGGACCAGCAGCCGAAACGTGTCAACAATGGCCACCTACTATAACTATACGTAAAAGAACCTAAGAAAATAACAAGAATGCCTCTTCTAAACCTCACTCACAGTATTTCCTGTGGAAGGTCTCTGAGTATTTCTTCTGGAAGCTTTTCTGTCATATTTGGTGTAAAAAAAAAAAAAAAAAAAAAAAAAAAAAAAAAAAAAACACTATTATCCTTCCGACTCAGATTTGTAGCTTAAGATGTATTATATTTTTATCTGACATCGGTGAAAAACATGGACGCTAACCGCAAAGTCTGTGCCTCAACTACACAACCTCGAAGAAGGATTCAGTATAAATAGTATAATTCTGTAAATTAGTGAAGTGAAAGTGTTGGTGTCGCATGATAGTAGATCATTTCGGCACGTTAGCTAGCAGGAAATGAGCTAAAACATGAGTGATACTGCAGTAATACTACCATACCCACAGATGCAGTAAGGTATTGCAGTTATACTACCACACTCACAGATGCAGTAAGGTATTGCAGTAATACTACCATACCCACAGATGCAGTATTGCAGTAATACTACCATACCCACAGATGCAGTAAAGTATTGCAGTAATACTACCACACCCACAGATGCAGTAAGGTATTGCAGTAATACGAGTGACTGAAATTTAAGCCACCAAAGCCTCCAAACACAGTGAAAATAGTTCATGCTACAAGTGACCATCTTGGATTTTATCTTTATATAAGTTCAGAGTCGTTCGAGGAAAAGGGGCGAGTCAGTAGACAACGTCCTTGGACCTCAAAGTCGGATGGATAATCAAACGCACCATTATAGCTCCTTATGTCGCCTCTAGCATCGTCTCAAACAAGCAGCTCTTTTCCCACAATCCAACAGTCCCTTCCTCATGTCCTTTGAACTGCACATTCTGCACTTCTTAGTTGGCTAAGATGTGATGTTAAAAACTGAACTCAAAAAACAATA
Source organism: Scartelaos histophorus (assembly GCA_000787155.1). Lineage (NCBI taxonomy): Eukaryota > Metazoa > Chordata > Actinopteri > Gobiiformes > Gobiidae > Scartelaos > Scartelaos histophorus. Next base: position 1,487 of record KN489587.1, read on the forward strand.
AGTTAAAAAAACTGCTCAGTGTGTGACCCAGATATCCACAACATTATGCTCAGCACACTGGAAACTATCGTGTTTATAAAATGTGCTGTGCAAATAAAGCGAAATGGATTAAATACTGTTTGCATCCTCTAAATCTGCAGGGTTTGTGTATTAAACATGTGTGAAACAAAACAACACAAAACTCACACAGCACAACACAGCAGGTATGTTTTTGATCATTATAACATAGAGAAAATAGAGTTAGATGGACTAATATGGATTAATATTTTAAAACCACTTTGCCTTGTCTTTTCTAGTTTTGTAAGTTGGTGAAGCTTGTATTTTTACTTCCTGGTTGGACTGGGTCATCATATATGACACATATGACATACAGTATCCCACTGTACAATCTGCTGCCACTCCCTGTACGTTCTGACTTTTTGTTTCCCACTTTTCTTCACCAACGGTCACAAACTGAACTGTTCAGAGCATCTCATCCACACAGCGGAGCAACTGTGTTTCTCTTGTTTGTCTCTCTTGAGTGACTGGAGCCTTTTAAAAGTCTGTTCCTAGTTTCTTTCTCAGGCTGATTCACTTTAAACTGACAAATGCAGCTACTGTGTTGTCATGGGTACGAGTTTTTCATGTGCCTTGACACTTGGTTTAGAAAAAGCAATAACTCTGGCTCGCCTTCTGAATTTCTAATGAAGAAGGTTTGTTATCTTTAAGATGCATCATGTCATTTATTGGGGGGGGTTCCATCATCAGCTTTTTCTGATGCATATGTAACAGCTCTGACTCAAATGTTCTACAGTAACACAGAGCACAGTAACATCATGTTTGGTCAAAAAATGAGTTAATTTTGGGGTTATTTGAGACCTCCTTTACCATGTGAATAAAATATTGAGCTAAAAAATAAGGAGTTGTTTGCATGACTCCTTGTTTTTGGCCCATGATACAGAAGTGGCAACACGGCTAAGAGCTCAACTTTTCACTTATATTTCTTCATTATAGCAGCTGTTTTGGGAGCCCTAAAGATTAGACTTTTGTCTGGACAAAATACAAACTTTGAAGTCATTTTGTCTCAGTTTCACACTCTGGCGAGTTAAGCTCTTTTGCCTTTCTGGGGCAGAGCTCTCCATTGCATTTTTAAATTATAGGTGGTTTTATAGCTTAAAAATACCTAGAAAAACAGACCTGATCTGTAATTTGGTCTTGGTGAAAAGGTTTAATTCCACATTGACCACGTTTACATGATGTTTTTAATTCCAAAGTACATTATTCTGAATTGAACTGATCGGATTTTAATTATTCTCCTTCGAGTTTACATGGAAAACACATTAAATCAGCTTTATTCTCTCTCGTATTTATTAACCGGAAGAAAACACACAATCATCGGCTACTGGCTTTTTGTATTTTCTTACCAGTTTTGCTGTTATGTTCTTTAGTTTTCTTATCCTCCTGCTTCAACTGTGTTCACTTGTTTTTGAGCACTTATTAGAAAAAATCGTATCGGTTCGAGACCAAGGTTTGCTCCATGCGCCTTTTTGCAGTTCGTCATCGCTGAATAACCGGAATTATTTTTTAAGCGGAATAAACGTACATGATCGCAGAATAAGTAAAATCGCATTTAAAATCGGAACCACACACATAAATTGGAATAAATCTTAATTCTGAATAAGTTGTATTCCAAATAAGTATTTACATGGTCTTTTTAAAGCGGAATTCATTTTTATTCTGAATTATTTTTAATCGGATTTAAAGCTCTCATGGAAACGGGGGAAGTTTACAGGCAAAGCTATAACATCCCCATGAAGAAAAGTTAGACTATTCACTTCAGTTCATGCTAATTTAGTATCTCTGTTAAAATGTTGTTTCCTCATCTAAAACATACCTGGAGTTGTGTTTTGTTTAGTGTTGGGCCGTTATCGGCGTTAACGCTGCGATACTGTGGGACTCTAATCGCCGTTAATCTTTTCTCAAAGTTGGAAGCTGGGTCTATATTAAGTGAACTGTGATGACTTTCACTTTTAGCATGAACGTACGAACGAATTGCACTGTAGGGGGCAACGAGTTTTCGAACCTGTAGGTCCTGTGAAATACACAACGAACTCCACACGCCAACATGGTGCAGCTACGAAGCCGCCGGGTTTGCTTCAGGGAAAATTAATTTTTAAAAAGCTTCCCAACAAAGACATCGACAAGTCTAAGGTTGTTTTACACTTTCTGCAATGTGGAATTAGTTTACTGTAGGAGATCTACCATTTTCAAGTACCACCTAAACACAAATCAACCCTTAACGAATGCTGATGCCGGGCATAGACCGTATATATGAATGGACATAGCTAACGCGCTAGCCGTCGCGTGCCAAATAGGGAAGTTTACAGGCAAAGCTATAACATCCCCATGAAGAAAAGTTAGACTATTCACTTCAGTTCATGCTAATTTAGTATCTCTGTTAAAATGTTGTTTCCTCATCTAAAACATACCTGGAGTTGTGTTTTGTTTAGTGTTGGGCCGTTATCGGCGTTAACACTGCGATAATGTGGGACTCTTATCGGGCGACATAAAAAATATCGTCGTTAATCTTTTCTCAAAGTTGGAAGCTGGGTCTATATTAAGTGAACTATGATGACTTTCACCTTTAGCGTGGTTGTACCTCGCCGAATCGCACTGTAGGGAGCAACGAGTTTTCGAACCTGTAGCTACTGTGAAATACCACAACGAATGTCACACGCCAACATGGATGCAGCTACGAAGCTGCCGGGTTTGCTTCAGGGAAAATTCATTTTTAAAAAGCTTCCCAACGAAGACATCGACAAGTCTAAGATTGTTGACACTTTCTGTAATGCGGAATTAGTTTACTGTAAGAGATCTACCAGTCTCAAGTACCACCTAAACACAAAGCATCACTTAACAAACGCTGATGTAGGTCAAGCACTGAAATGCCGGGGAACAGTCGAAGTCAAACTACTTTGTTAGAGTGCAACTGTCTCTATCAGACAAGCTAACTAATGTTCTTGCTCAGTGGATTGCCATTAGCTGCCGACTCATCAGCGTTAATCTAGATTATTTTTTAAAATTTCAATTAGATTAATCTAGATTAATTTATGCCCACCATTAGTTTTGTTTCATTCATGTATGTTTTACCGGATTCCTCATTCACATCTTTTCCAGTTCCAGCGCTATTTAAGCTTCCAGGTCACACATACAGTATATGCTAGTACTTCTGCGTTTCTATAAATAATTTCTACATCCGAGTTTGAGATTGTGGTTCTTGCTAGGTTAAAAAATTCAACTGTTTTTCTACTTTGCTTTGATCAAGAATGTCAGCGCAGAGGCCCTGTCATCCCTCCACTAGACCTGCAAATCCTGTGACACCCCAATCAATACAGGGCTCATTCATCACAGTGTAACAAGTGTAAGGCTGTCGAGAAGAGGCCAACATCATCAGAGACCCCCTCAAGCCAGACAGAAAGAATTCAAACCAAGGCTAATGGGGCAACTGATCCGGAGCAGGTGGCCGCCGGGGAACAGCATTGTTGAGATAATCAGGAATATAGTCAGCTCAGTTTGTAGGAAAATACATTTGCAGTATTTGTACTACTACTAAAAGGTCCTATATTTCACAAAATGGATTCTTGTGGGCTTTAAGTCATGTTATAATGCTGTGGTAGTTTTGATCATTTCAGGGCTGAATTATAAAATGATTCTAGTGAAGGAGTATAGAGTTTAAACATACACTGGAGCACTTCCTGTATTACTACATGATATTACAAGGAGTTTTTTTGCTGAGGGAGAAAAGGTCAGCCGCAAATATGCAGGGGTCGTGTGTTAAACATGTGTGAATGAAACAAAATGCAACTTCGGGTCTGTTTGTGATGAGAAAACAACATTATAACATAGAGCAGAAAATTGTTGGTGCAAAAATGCTATTCTACCATGTTATAATGTTGTTTCCTCATTATAAAAACATGGCTAAAGTGGTTTTATATGTCGTCCATGTTGGAGTTATCAGGAGCGTTATCACGTCTCCTGGGTCCAATTCAGACCCTCCTCACAGTTTCGGTCGATCCAAGACTCCCACAAGCCTACGCCACTCAGCGAGCTTATCTACGTTCCCAGGACTTTACATTCCCACAGCCCCGATTTCTCACATTTAAGAATCCAAAGATAGTCCCTGACCTCAGCCTTAACCCCGTACCTAACAAATGTGGAGCTGTGGGAAGATAAAGCCGACCCTGACGCTCCCACACAAACAAACACAGGATACGAAACGCTGCGACTTCACAAACCCGATTGCGTTGTGACTTAGCGCGTTGAGAAAAGGGAAAAATCAAACTGAAATTTATGTTGTATAGCGTCTTCAAAACATGCCGGTCTGATTGCAGTCAATACTCCATAGAAATGCAATACCGCCTCTTTTCTTTACTTGTAATTTGCTGCATTGATTTCAACACAGCTCCTACAGCATAAAGTTTTATGAAAAATGCATTTCAAGTTTTTGTTTGTCACAGAGTCTACTTTTATTCTTTTTTTTTTAGTTTTTTTGTGTGCAAGGCATAGTTTGGAGAAGGTGATTTTGAATTCAGCTGTGCACTTCTCTTCACTCCATACCGTTCCTTTCCCTGCGATGAATTTTAATGCACTGCAGCACCTAATCTTCTTGAACCACTGCAATTTCTCATACCAGGACTGAGAAGCTCTCAAGTGTCATTATAGTACAAGTAAACATACACTGCCAGAGCCCGAGGGAGTCTCAGTAATTAAAAGCCTGTACCAATGATGTTCTTACAAGTGCCTCAGGCGATATCTCTCTACACTCAGCAGTCTGTTAATTCTCCCGCCATAACTGCCCTGGGGTTGATTGAAACAAATGTGGATGCTGATCTCCTAAAAACCTCTCAGGACCACCAATAACTACCATGCGCGTTGATTTTAGTTTATTCTTGTCAAGATAGATAATGCATTATATAAGAAAAGTTGTTGCAAAGTTTCATAACTCCTGTAGCTTTGGAGCTACGCCACAGGGTCAACCACCAGGCAGGGAGGAAAAGCTGAGTTTGGAGAATTCCACCATCCTAAACAGAAGCAGAAACAACAGAGACGTTACATGACCCTACAGCTGTTTAATAAAAAACTACAACACCCACACAGTGAACTACAACACTCCTCTTTCTCCTGCACTGTGCTGATTTAAAAGAGAATTTCGAACATAACGGTGGACTTAAATGACCCGAGAATTTGAACATGAGAGAAGATGCTGCTGTCAAATAAAAAACTCTGCAATAAACCCTGCAAACTGGACGATCTGTGACTCTGAAAAGTTTAAACTTGAACAACCACCAAAATCTATGATATAAGCCAATGCACACAGCAGAACAAATATGCACCAGACTCGCCGTCAGCTGCAGCCTCTGCTCTGTTCCAACAACTACTCAGCTAAACCATGTCTAAACCCCGTCCTTTAGTCCGTCTGTAGGGGCGTAGAGCAGTGCACCGGCTCTAGCAGTGAGTTTATGCAAATTAGACATGTGGGTATTAAGTTTAATTTCTATAAACTTGAACAATGTGCACAAATCTGTCTTTATACAATTGTCTATAAATAACGCATGTGGAGCCTATGGCCTTAAAAGCTTTTATTTTCCTTCTGATATAAAGTTATCCAGATTGACATTTGTATTGTCAAATATGTGAGGTAATGACACTTTTAACTAATTGAAAGAGGAATAATGAGCTTTAGTTTGGAGGACGCCTCATAGCTCATGTGAGGAAGTTCATGAGGTTAAAGGAACTAAAGCCTGCTAGATACTACAGGATGGTTTTGGTCTGAAATGATTTTTGAATATGCGACAGAAAGCGCACACCAGACACGTATGAAACTTAAAATCTCAGTTCGCAAAGATTGCAGACCACAAAATATGAAGTGCGATCGCGTCTGCCTACAGTAAAACCACTCGCTCTGAGACTCTCAAGTGTTCAAAGATCAGAGTTCTGCAATTCTAGTTTAAATACAACTCAAAACTGTGTCATTATTATTTGTGAAATGCGGTGCAATACTTCAGATGCGGTGCATAAAGCATAAAAGACGATAAAGTTCACAGGAAGAAGAGTCTCGATAACTAAACTGCAGCTTCACCTCGATCCGTGCGCTGTGTGGATGTAAAGAGGCACACGTGAGGAACTATCTCACCTCAAACTGGATTAAAAGCACATGCCATTATTTGTCAATTTCTATAGATAATGGGGATGAGATGCTCCAGTTTAAATGTACCACTTTACGAGAGGTGAGTAATAAAGTCTTTATCTTTGCTATTTCCTAAGTTTGTATCTTGTGTTTCTGTGTTTGTCACTTTATCTGCTCCTGACACTATTTTTTGGCATTGCTGATGTTTGGTGGTTAAGATCTGACACTGACACACACACACAAACACACACATGAGGGGCGCAGTGGCTTCAAAATTGCACAAAAAGTCATGTCACTTCTCCCCAAACTCAGGGAGAAGAAATCGCAGCCGAACTCAGGCAAATTCTCCTCTAGTGTGTAGCGGCGTTAAGGCTTCTAACATGACCGACAATACCACACACCTGCATTTGGATTAAGGAGCTAGGAACTTAAAGGCCAACTTTTTTACTTTATTCATCTTTATTCATTTATTGTTACTTAGAATAATGGGAAGCAACTGCCTGACACGATCCCAGATTCTGTGTCATGATGGTGCAACATCACAGAAAGGACTTAAGTGGGCGAAGCTGAAGCTCAAACTACAACATGCTCCTGACTCCTGGTCTTAAATCAGGTAATTATCTGACGTGTCCTAAAGCCCAGCCTAAGGTCAGTGACTCACTGAAAAACAGTGTGTAACAAACAGGCCATTCATTCCTAAGTCACACATGCACTTTCATTCACTTTGCTTTATATATTTACTTTGCACTTGTATAGCACCGAGCACTTATTACCTAATACGTAATTTGCACATATTAAGAAATTTCATACGTTTGTATTTGTTTTTAAAATATTTATTGAAAACGTTGAATCTGTTGCGCGGTTCCGGCAGGACGGGCACTTCGGGTTTGGCTGAGAGAAAATGGATGGATGTTTATAACCGGTTTAGACCTGGTTCAGACCTAGACAGTCGTCCCTGGAGCACCCGGGGGTGAGGCAGCACTGTCACTCCCACGGGCTGCTCCTCTCACCCGGGGCCATGCGATCAGCCGCCAGCGACACCAAGGGAATTTCGGGCGGCCATCTTTTCCCCGACGAGTTAGACAGTATCGCTGTGATGAACTCTAACTTGACTATTTCGTACAGAAGCCTGACGGAACTGTGAGTCGGGGATGTAGTATTTAGTTAAAGAACCTTAACGAAGCACCCCAATCACGACCAATTTGAATATTAAAGAGCCGGGCCTCGGTGTAGCTGCACATGTAGTGGGGGAATGCAAACACACATAAATTGCACAAACTCACTCGTGCTCAGCCCTGTACAGAACTGAACGTCCCGCACCGAAACGGTTCAGTATAAATACATGTACCGCTACACTCCTAGAGTGTATGTGGAATGTGTGCTTTTACTCACCCTGTGTCTTGTCCTTGTGTCTGAAGAAAAGATTCCCACATCGGGAGGGGGAATAGGTTTCACTTTATATATTTATTAAGGGTTTGGGTTTAGGGTTTTATCTTTTGCATTTGGGTTTTATTTGGTTTATTTGGGGATAGTTATTTTAATGGAGGATTTTATTTAGTTTTAAAGAGCTAATAATATTTGTACACCCCTAGAGTTTTAGTTGTTTTTTCCTGACAGTATAAAAGGCGCCCGACAAACACCACTTGAGTGTTCTGCTCCATGCACCTTAGCGCACTTTGCCCTTGTCACTTTTTTGGGGTGGATTTGAAAAGAAATAAAACCTGTGGACCAGGCTACTCTGGCCTTCGTCATCTTGTTTTTGTGTAACTCAATTGAATCCGGCCGCTCTACCCGTATTGTCAATGCCAAAGCTAACTTGTGGTTTGTAATTTTACGCGTGCACGTTACGTTGTGTAAAAACCAAATCAGCTCTTTCTGGTCAGATTGTGTTCAAATAGAGCAGTACTTCCAGTTAGCATCACATCCCCAGAGAATGCTGACAGTGCAAGATCGGAGCACAAAACTCACCCAAAACATACCTGGAGTTGTGTTTTGTTTCATTCATACATTTTCGAGTAACCTATGACATCATGAAGTTGTAGTTTTCACTTTTGAGAGAAAAACTCACCCAAAATATACAGGATGTGTCTGTAAAAACGAAACTCTGAGTGTTTTTCAATGAGGAAACAATATAAAAAAACACAGATCTGAACATTTCCATTTGCATCGCCCCATTTAGCCTGATCTTGTTAAGGGAAAATGGGTCACAGCTTTTAATCTTTGTATCTAATGTTTCCTGTATTTGGGGAATATGAATAATTTACTTAACGCATTCATTGTAAAAAATGCAAATCAGCACAGCAAAAGTTTATTTTCATGCAGCAAAATGAATCTCAATCCCAAACGTACAGACTTATTTGGCCGGAGCTGGTTTTTGGCTGTTTGTGAGATTGTTTTTCAGCATGAGTGCATGTTGGGATTGAATTGGGACGGATGGACATTTTTTATTGTGGTTTTGGTATTGAGGATCACTCCGGTATCAGACAGTCCTTTCCTATATATACACCGTAAATTCAGGACTATAAGAGTGCGGTGAACACATGGATCTAAGGTTAAATTAAGTTGCAGCGTTAGCGAGCGATGCTGTCAGCGCTAAAACAGTTTATCCCCATGTGATAAAATAAGTGATGATGCTAAATGAACATTAGTGAGTAAATGACGAGAAGAAACGTCTCAAACTTCAGTATCCGGACGTCCACTCAGACCTGATCCATAACCTGCCCCCGGGAGAGTCTGAAATCTGCTGAAATCCTACGAGACTCCGACAAGATCCAAGACCCGACAGCGTCTCGTCTGAAATCTGCTGAAATCCTACGAAAAACGCAGATGACGCAGCTTTTAAGTTAAAGTCGACTGATTTGAAGAAGGATGTAGATCTGCTGCTGGAAACTCATGTAATTTTGTTGATTCGGCTTAAATTCAGGTGCTCTATAGTCTGGAATTTACAGTAATATGTTTACACAAGTTCATGTTTCTGTCTGTACTTACCTACTTATATTCTTTGTCCGTGTTAGTTTGTTTTCAGTTTTCTTTTTGCTTTGCTTTTATCTCTATGTGGTATCTTAAAACAAAAAAACAAAAAACAAAAATCTATAAAAAATAATGAAAAATTAAAGATCTGGAGCGCATTTTTCGTGTCAGCTCAATAGACTCTAACATACACATCTCTGCAGCAATGTTCACCGATGATTCTGTTAAATATTTGAGACTTGACACATGCTTTACAGATGCTAAAAAAAGACTGACACTCGTAATCATGTCTGAGTTTCTTCTATTTTTGGTTTTATTTAAAGGTTAAAATATGTTAGTTAGCTGTTGGGAAAGAAGAGCTGAAAGTTGACGGGGCTTAAAGAGAAGCCTCAAATGGCCCATTTTGCACTTTTTTAACTTTTAACCACATTATTTATATTGTCCCCTCCTCAGATACATGCCTGGAGTTGCTACATTCACACTTGTTTCATTCATCTAAAATCATCTTTTGTATATTGCTCAAATTGTTGCATCACAGGTAGAAAAATTGACTTCTCCAGTGAAGAAAATGTGAAATACTAACCTAGAGTTGACCAAAAGCATGTTTAAATGGGAATTAGAGCCATAAGAATGTATACGTGTGTTGTGCCCTTTGGCCAGAATATGATCTATGAGTTGATGGTACGATTCCAGCTTTGGGAAAGACTCCTTGCTTTCAGTGTCAGCGTACACTTATGAATGTGTGAATGGCTGAGTGGTTCCTTGGAGTATAGGTGAGTGTTGTTTCTTAATGCGCTTTGAGCCTTGAAAGTGAAAAGTTCTGTAGATAAATGAAATCCATCAAAGCGCGGTAAAAAATGAAGTTTCAGGTAACCTCGATTAAAACCCTGCATTAGGTTTTAGCATCTAAAAGATAATTTATGGAGAAAAAAAGGAGATGTTTTAGAGGGTGCTCAAGCTGCATGAAGTTTCCTGGAAGTTTTCCTGACTGTGCATTTTCAAACAACTTTTTATGGACTAATTTAAAAGTCAATCAATTATGAATTTTTATGTAGTTTGTGTTTACAGAAAAATGACAAATTACACAAATTAATATTATTTATTTGGTTCGCTATGTTATATATTTTTCAAGCGTCTCGAGCAACCTCTAAATATTAATGTGCATAAAATTTGGATCCAAATATTTTGGCCAGATATGGAAGAAAATGTAGGGTTCTAATCTAGAGAATCAAAAAAATAATAATGTTTGGACCACCCTAGTGACCATTTATCATTTAATTTTTAGATCATCACAATAATAGACTAATTTTTATTATTTGCATTTTTATTTCTGCACCTTTACTTGATCTTAATTAGTTTTATCTGTCAAAGGTAACATGAAATTATGAAGAAAAGCAGCTAAAAACTAAAAACTAAATCTTTTTTTTTTTTTAAATACAAGAATCCTATAGACTCACTTTGTAATTTGTATTTTTAGATGCATACCTCCAGTCTCCTGTTGCCTGCTCTCTCAGCACCACAGGCTCAACTCCAGGGACCAGAATAGCTGAATTCACTTGGCTCTCAGTCCAATCAATAACCCAATACACTCAGTGAAAGTGATGTTAGCCTACAGCTAAGACAAAAGTAACAGACAATAGAGGTTCAATACGACAAATGGAATGAAAATCCCAATACATTCTCCAAACCTCATATTTAAATTAAAAAATATTCACATTTTATATTTATTTCACATTAGGAATTTGTTGTTGCACAGGAAATGGTTTTGCTGCACTCAGTAATACATGTTTTAGTTAATCTCCAGATTTCTTTTTCATTCATTTTGTCCAAAGACATTCACCAATCGATTTCTTATATTTTCCATCCTCATATTGACTCTGCATAGGAAACATTTGTAGACTTTGGTTTTAGCATCTGTCAGTCATACTAATGGAAAAAAATACTCGCGATCAAACCTCTAGACATCGATCCACATGGGAAACGATGTGGACATAGTAGCTTTGCATGGAAAAAATCAAGTCAAAATAAGTAGCAAAAATAATAAGAGACTGGTTTCAATTAAGGCATAACTATATAAATGTAAAATGTAAAATAAAATATAATAACAGAAGTATATCTGAGCTGTGTACAAGAGGTCATAAGAGAAACAGATGAAAGTTGATGAGTTGTACAGTTAAAGAAAGAATTTACTATTACCATTTATATTTTTTACTCTTCGTTATTATATTATCTTGTGATGTGTGAGCTCCTGTGTCCAAATAATTTCCCTTGTGGAGCAATAAAGTTTGTCTAAGTCTATAATGCACAAAATTGTAAAGCGTCTTTGAAGGGTCTCTAGAAAATGTATTTTTACAATAAATGCAAAGGCTGTGCTATTTAAAATATACTAAAATGTGCGTAAAATTGAGCTCTGTGTGATTATCAAACTAGGCCCTCTTCTCTATTCAAGTCACTCACGGAGCCCATCGTAATTATAAGTGACCATTTGACCCCCCAAAATCGAAAACCACACAATTAGCCGGGGCTAATTTATTCGGTTGACAGCTTCTGTGCATAAAATACAGGCACTTGTGCTAACTAGTGTCCAGTGCGTCTAATGGATCACTGTCCGGCGGGTCAATGGGGTTAGCGGCTATATGCTAACGTCAGAACAGATAATTGATTAGCTTTTAGCAGCGGCTTTCATGTTGTTATTCTCTTAGCACTGAATTAAGAGTTTCTCAAGAAGGGGACAATAATGAGATAATGAAATAATGTAGAGGACGTAGGACATGAGTGAGGGGGGAGGACGTAGGAGACAAGAGGGCTACAGTAGGAAAGGAATAAAGAAAAATGAAAGCACATAAGAGGAGAGGACGTAAAGGGCATAAGAAGACATAAAAGGTCATAAGAGATAAGGGAGGAGACATAGGGAAAAACTGAAAGGACATAGGAAGGACGAGAGGACATAGGGTAAAGAAAAGGATATAGGAGTCAGGAGGGGACATAAGAAAGAGGAAAGGACAAAGGATAAAGGAGAGGACATAAGAGGAGAGGATGTAAAGGGCATAAGAAGACAAAAGGTTATAAGAGATAAGGGAGGGACATGGGGAAAAACTGAAAGGACATAGGATAAAGGATAGGACATAGGACATAGGAGTCAGGAGAGGACATAGGAAAAGGACATAGGAAAGAGGAGAGGAAATAGGACAAAGGAAAGGACATAGGAAAGAGGAGAGGACATAGGAAAGAGGAGAGGACATAGGAAAGAGGAGAGGACATAGGACAAAGGAAAGGACAGAGGAAAGAGGAGAGGACATAGGACAAAGGAAAGGACAGAGGAAAGAGGAGAGGACATAGGAAAGAGGAGAGGACATAAGACAAAGGAAAGGACATAAAGACGAGAGGCTATAGGACGAAGGAAAGGACATAGCAAAAGGACATAGGACAAAGGAAGGGACATAGGAGTCAGGAGAGGATATAGGAAAAGGAAATATGAAAGAGGAGAGGACATAGGATAAAGGAAAGAACATATCACAAAGGAGAGCACACAGGAAAAGGAAATATGAAAGAGGAAATGACATAGGACAAAGGAAAGGAAATATGAAAGAGGAAAGGACATAGGACATAGGGAAGGACAGAGGAGTCAGGAGAGGACATAGGAAAAGGAAAGAGGAAAGGACATAGGACAAAGGAAAGGAAATATGAAAGAGGAAAGGACATAGGACAAAGGAAAGGACGTAGGAAAGAGGAGAGGACATAGGGTAAAGGAAAGGACATAGGACATAGGAAGCAGCACCTTGTGAAAAGAACAGTGGTAACCGTGGATACGGCTAACGTCCTCCTCTTCTTAAATAGGTCAAACGTAAATAATCTTAAACATACATTAATTAGTCTTTCCTTTTCTCCACCGCGGCCCTGTGAGAAAAGCAATTAAGACTGATTTGTTTAAAAAGTTTAATGTTAATCTCTGCACTGTAAACCTGAACACTCAAATTAATCCAAAATAATGATTTCCATTTAATTAAAAAAAAAAAAATAATTGGTCTATCTATTATCTATCTAGGTCTATTAGGTCATCTATCAGATTTTCTAAGCATTAAATTAATTATTTTAATTATTTTTAGCTAAATCTTTTGATTAAGTGTTATTATTATTATTTTTTTTTGTATTTATTTCATTTATTTATTTATTTATTTACTAATGATTTCATGAAATTATTATTATTTTTAATTAACTACTAAATGTAAGTAGTTATATTTTGAAATTTACAGAAATAAAAAAATTGAGACTATAAACTTTAAAAAAGTTAGGCAACCGTTTAGCTCAATGTTTTTAATTACTACTTAATTGTTTGGGTTTGCACTGTACTTAATAAACAAAATGTAGCTTAAAAATGCCTGCTTTGTGACATCTCAAGGTGGAACAGAGCATTTGGAGCTTTGGAGATGCAGACAGCCTAATAAGAAAGGATTTTTTTTAAATGTGTGAATAAAATAAAATAAAACACAACTCCAGGTCTGTTTTTAAGGAGCTAACAACATTATAACATGACTTAAAGATCAGAAGAGAAACTTTTGTGTAATATGAGCCCTTTAATGAAGAGGGAAAAGTGCCTCCACATGTGCACTCTCTCCCACTCCAAAAAGCACAGCAGACTTCAAACTTTCAGCTAGGATTACTGCATGTTGTAGGATTAGTTTTCCATCTTGTAAAAATGAATTTCTGAAGTCAAACACAGAGCCTGTCTAACACACACAGGCAGCGTGGAGATTCATTATTCTCTGATTGTTGGAAAGATGGACTAGTGTGCGAGCTGCGTTTTGGTTTTAGTTTTTCCTCGAGTGATGCAGAAAAGAGGCACCACCAGTCAAAAGTTTGGACTCAACCTTTTATTTAGCTTTTTATTTGTTTGTTTTCACTTTTTCTTGCCACTTTCTTCATTTTATATACGTACAGAAGACATCAAATAGATTAAGCAAGATATTTGGAATTATTTAATTTTTTTTAGTAAAGAAAAAAGTTAAAGGTGCACTGTGTAACTTTTCCATCGGGGGTCTGTCACTTCCTTGTTTCTATGGATATGTCACTGCTCCACTTAAAATGTTCCACAATATGACAGATCTACCTTACATTTATCCAATTACAGGTGGTTTTATTGCTTGATTGTGAGCAGGGTTGCCTTTCCACAGATCTGACCTATAACTTGGTCTGAAGATATAAAAGTTTAATGCCATACAGTGAAACATTCCAGACAAAGCAATAACACCTCCATGAAGAAAAGCTTTTGACAGAGGCTAAACCCGCACAGAGCGTTGTGTGCTCGAGTCACTGTGTGTTTGAGTCACTGTCCTGCCCTCTGGGCTGTTTCTTCACCAGCAGCTTAACTAAATTATACACAAATTTAATTATCTGTGTTCTGGCAATTTGAGTTTGTGATCTGAATATGGACAAGTAAATCAAGCTGGTTGCCCGCGGGAAAGGGCCACACTGACAGACAAAGCTGCAGAGCAGTGGCCCTGCAGATTCACTACAGCAGATTTGTGCACTTTACATCCCAAACTTTGAGCACATGCAGTACTCACACTGCAACAGCTTAAACAAGTAATAGTACTTTAAACTTATATTCTTAAGAAATGTTGATGTTCTGAACTGTTATTATTAAAGATTGTAACAGTTGTGTATTAAATATTAAATATTAAAAAGTCTCCTCGATGTGGCCCAGTCTCACCCAGACTCTGTCTCCAGGGGCCCCAGGTAACTTGAGTGTGAGACCCCTGTTCTATGGATGTGTCATTGCTCTGCCTGTAATGTCCCACAGTATGACATTAAACATCTCCACCTTACATTGATTCAATTACAGGTGATTTTATTCTCAAAATGAAAAACAAAAAACAAAAAAAAAACACAGATCTGACCTGTAACTTGGTCTGGTTTGGTCTCCATGGAGATAGAAAGGTTTAATACATCTCAGACAAAGCAATGACATCTCCATGAAGAAAAGCCATCAGAAAAGTTACAAACTGCACCTTTAAAGCTCACAAAAGTCCATTTAGTGTAATATCAGACGTTTAAATACGTTCAGATGAATATATCAGCCTTGTGTGTATTATTCAGCACCTCCCAGGTCGCTCTTTGTGGACAGCTGGCCGGTCACGCTGACTGACAAAACCAACGCACCTTGTATCCAGGCAACGAGGGAGAAGAGGCTAATCATTCTGACAGGGTGAGCGTGTGTGTGTGTGTGCGCGTGTGTGTGTGTGTGTGTGTGTGTGGGTGTGTGCGTGCATGAAAGAGTATTTTGTGTGGAGTTTGGTTCTGGCTCGAGACCCCAGAGCGAACGGTGACCAGACTCATATCCCTTTCTATAAAACACTGAGATATGATTCTGTCGCCGTAATGATCTTGTTCTTCGGTCTGTGGTTGTGTTCATACCAAATGCATGGCTTTAATTAATAGGGTTTCACTGGTTTATCTTCTCATTGTTCGTTCCTGTTGCTTCATTGCTTCACAAAGCCTCATGGAAAACAAAAGTGTAGTTTAGTCTGTTTTATTCTGTTTAATTTAATTGTTGTGGTGCAGTAATAGCTTAAAAAAAAATTAAAAAAACTACATAGACCATGATCCTTTGCTGTTTCAGTGCAGACGACGTGAAGAAATAACAGTTATTAACAACTTTTAAATCGTATTTTAAAAGTAAAAAGTAGCATGTTCACAATTAATACCGTATTTTTCAGACTATAAGGCGCATCTAAAATCATTACATTTTCTCAGATTTCAGGTTTTGTATTTTTGTGTTAAAACTGAACAATGTTGAGAGGGATCCGGGCATGTTTGATGCCCAAATCACCAACTGTTAAACTTGTATTTTTGTGTTAGCTACAACTGAGAGTTATTGTAAATGACCTGAATAAAGTTCGATTTATCCGACACGTG